>PVKS010033830.1:0-21399 GCA_004027875.1 Aplodontia rufa | reverse complement strand
GGCATGCACAAGTACACGGGTTCAAACCCCAGCACTCATGTACACAACTAAGTGTCAGAGCAACGAAGGCCATGTGAAAAACTCAATGAAGATTTATTCTCTCTCTCTCTTTCTCTCACTGTCCTTCTCTCTTTAAAAAAAAATAAATTTCAGTTAGAAGAGTAACTAAAGCTGATCTTTACTGAGAACTTGCTGGGTATCAGTCACGGTGAGGAGCTCTTAGGTAGGTTATCTCCTTCCATCTTTAGGAACTTACGTGTTATACGTTTTCCTAGAAAAGGCAGTCAGGTGGTGGAATTTTTCTCTGGAACTGGAGAAGTATGATGTCACAATTCACCTGTTGGTTGGAGATGATTGATGGAGTTCAAGTTCATGGGACTGCAGACTCTGGACAGTTGGCCTGAATGTCCTGAAACTGCAACGTCATTCTCTCTGTGTTTTCTCTGCTGTCCTCATATACCTGCCGCTTCTGAATAAATGAGATTTTTTTTTCTTTTAATGGTCTGTACTGATTGCAATAATCACATGGAGACTGTCAGAATCATTTGAAGTCAGCACGGAACTTTCTTCTCATTATATAAGGAAATTCAAGTTCACTCTATGACCCTGATAGCTCCAAAACTTTGGAAATAGGGGACACGAGTTTTCCACTTTGAGTATTTAATTTTTACAGGCTGGAGGACCAAAATCAGTTCAAAGGGCAGATAGTACAAATTCCATGTGTCTAATAAGACAATCAGAATTCCTTAAGTGCCAAGAGTGAGGCTTCTTTGGCTGGGACGAAGCAAAATAAGGCTGTACAGTATATATATACACATATATATGTACGTATAGCATACATATTGCCTCTTCTATGCTTCTCTGCAAACAGTACTGACTTGCAAAGAAGAAATATACAGTGTCGTTTTAATTTTTAAAATATCAAAAGCATATTATATTACTAATATTCTATTACAAGCAGATCATTATATTATTTCAAGGATGCTATATAATCCTCTCCAGAAAAGTTATGTGGATGCATAGCTGAACATAATTTGTACAAAAATACAAGATCATTAGTTTTACCTTAAGATAGTAAAGTGGTATACCTGGAAAACTTCCAAAATTAAAAAGGAGTTAATACCCAAATAAATCCTAGGGCTCCATGTGACCCAGACGTGACATGAGGTCACTGTTAGATTATAATAGCTGCCATTTGTTGTATGCTTGCCTTATGCAAAGCAGCCTCCTGAGCTCATTCATACATTTTCCTGTTTAATCATTTTTTATTATTATTAAGAGAGAGAGAGGGACAGTGCGGGGGGAGAGAGAATCAGTTTTAATTTTTCATCTGGTTTTCATTGCTCCAACACTTTGGTGTGTACATGGGTTCTATCCTGCGTCCTCGCACGTGCCAGGCAAGCACATAACCTCTGAGCCACCGCTCCAGCCCCTTCCTGTTTAATCTTTACAATAACTCTGAGAAAGGCACCTTTATCATGGCTGGCCCATGCCACCTGTTGTCACCTAACTAACCTTTCTCCTTGATTTTGCTTACGAACCCCTGGAGTAGTTCTTGACAATGCAGCACTCAGAGATGAATTTAAAACACAGGTCATATGTCCCTCCCCTGCCCAGAACCCGTCAATGGCTCCTGATTATCTTGAAAACAAAAATTATTTGTTTTGTTTTGGCCCACAAATTCCCTGTCTAATCAAATTTCCTTTCACCAGTCTTAAAGTCCTCCTCCTTCCTCCAGTCCTACCACACTCAGTGTGCTCCAGCCCAAAACCTTGTGGCTCTCATTTGCTCAAACGTCACTTCCCTGCTCGTCCTATTGAAAATCACATCCCGCTCACCAGGCTTCCTCACCTCCTCTCGTGGACTCCATTATGGCATTACAAATTTCTTACTTGGTCCATTTATTCCTCATTGTCCAATTCCCCATGTAAGAATGTAATTCTCGAAAGAATAGAGATCTGAGTTTGCTTCAAGTCACTGCTGTGTCCCAAGCATCCAAAATCATTCCTGGCACACAGGCTCATTCAATAATCATTCGCAGAAACAGTAAATTAATTGAAGCTTAAAGAGGAGGAAACAGCATAATAATGGCAGGGGACGATTGAAGAAGTGGAGCAGCCCTAACATTGGAGCCCAGACAGTCCCGCCAATAGAACCAGGACACCAGTCCTTCAGAGAAACAGACAGCATTAGCCAAACCACGATCCATTCACCAAAAGGTGATTTCTATTGAAAACTCCTCTCAACCTGTCCCCATAGCTGCCCATCTTTTCTCCCTCTCCCAAAGATAGGGATTTATGTCTTACAGAGAAAGCAAGAGAGGGGATAGAGAGAGGAAAATTCACAAACAAAATCCGTGGTTCTTATAATTATTCTGGTCCACACAAAAGGACCCAGAATCCCCTTGTGGGATAGTTGGCGGCTGCGTCTGAATGAGGAATACTTAGTGGGGCAGAGAGGAAGCTGGTAACACCAACCCATTTAAAAACTTTGTTCCTTTCACAAAAGTACCATGTGCCAGTGAAGATTCAATACTTCTAAGATGAGCTCCAAGCATCTGCCTGGCTTTTTTTTTTTTTTTTTTTTTTTTGCTTTAAACATCACGGATGAATCTCAGGTTCACTCTTGCTAAGTCCTGGACACTGAGTGTCCTCTTAGTCCTTTCTACAGCAATTGGGAAGCGACTTCTGAAGACAGAGTCACAGCCTGCCTGGGTATCCATGTGAGTAACACGCATGCAGAGTCAGTTATCAAGACTGGAGAGCAACCTGCAAAAGGCTGGTGAGACTTTGCTGCCACTCCATCAGGGGACAGCAGCACACCTGGGTGATCACAGCTTCAGGTAACAGTGCGTTTGTGGAGCCCAGCATGGTGGTGCATGCTCATCGTGATCCCAGCAGCTCTGGAGGCTGAGGCAGGAGGATCCCAGGTTCAAAACCAGCCTCCACAATTTAGTGTAGACCTGAATAACTTAGCAAGACCCATTCTCAAAATAAAAAAAATTACAGGCTGGAGCAGTGGCTCAGTGGTTGCGGTGCTTGACTGGCATGTGCAAGAATGTGGGTTCAAACCCCAGCACCACGTATGCAACAGTGTGGGAGCAACAAAAGCCACATGAGAAACTAAATAAGATTGATTCTCTCTTTCTCCCTTTCCCTTTCTCACTGAAAAAAATAAAAATTTTAAAAATTACAAAGTCCTGGGGATGTGTCTCAATGGCTCAGTACCAAAAAAAAACTGTTTCATGGAAGAAGAATAAAACATGAGTAGAGATTTCTTTCTAACCTCATCCCAATAAGAAAGTGGGCTACGGCATAGGCTAAAGATACAGTTTGATCTTGGTCCAAGAACGTAGAGTGTTTGATGGAACATTTGTTCTCCCATGGAGAACGTTCTATTGTACCCAATTTCACCTTTTTCTGTCTCCATCAGGGACTGCTTCTAGGAGTTAAAAACTCACTTTCTTCTCAGCTCTAAGAAGCCGGGCAGGGAGCAGCTGGGCTCAAGAGTAAGGAAGTCTGGGACCAGCCCTCTGGAGTCTCCAGCCATTCCTGGTCCTCTGACTTGAGATCTTCATCCTTGCACTGAGCGCTCTGTTCTACGAGGACCAGAACAGTGAGGTCTTGCCTTCGTAGAGTCCAGCACAGCTAAGTGACATCAGTACTCCAGCCCCGCTGGTGCATAATGCCGGGCATCGTCCCATCCAGGAGCTGTTAAAGCAGAGACCCCTCACATTGAGACGCCCCGCCGCAGTCCATTTCCCGGAGTGAAGACAGAATGTCACACACTGGGTGATTTGCAAAGTAGAGAACTTCATCTATCACGGTTCCTGAGGCTGGGAAGTCACCTGGTGAGGCCTGCATCATCCTGTGGCAGGTGACGAAAGAGCGGACAAGAGAGCCGGGTATGGAGCTTGCCACTTGCACCTCTCAGAACTGGCACCAGCGCCCTGATGAAGGCAGAGACCCTGTGGCCTGGTCGTCTCTCAAAGGTCCCACCCCCTTACGCCACTGTGGGTTCAGTTTCCAACACAGGCCTTTGCAAGGGACAGTCAATCGGAGAAGAGCCATTTCACCCAGCTGGGGAGATGTCCCTCGGAGCCACCAAGCTTCGCGTCCCTCCCCTTCCTTTCTCTTCATCCCAGGACTGGAACCACCCAGCTGCCCAGACGAGAAGCTTGCTTTCAGATCCGTCCTACGGAGGGCTGCTCCGAGCGGGGAAGTGACACAATGTCTTCAAACATGTTTAACTGCCCTGTCAAACTGACAATTACAGAACTAATTATTGAGGAGACAATACCAGATACACTGACTGAATCAAGCGTCAACTGAGTTTTTATGTAATTATGCAATTTAATGAATTGAAGGCTACAGTGATGGACTAGTGCTGGTTAATTAGGAACTCCCTTTATGCTAATAATGCCATTTATTTTTGACTCACAGTATTTATTTTCGGCAGCGAAAGCATTGGACCCATCTTGCTCTGACACTGGCATGTGGAGAATTTTCTGGAGGCTTTGGGCTGCCAATTGTGCTATTTATAGGCTGTGAACTTACTGCGTTCACTGGCTGAAGAGCTCCAATTGGCTTCTCTTATTTTGCAAGCATCTCATTTTAGACCTGGATTTTAATTATCCTGCTTTTGGGTGAGGTCCCCATGTAGTCTCTATTCACAGATTAGGGAGAATGTAGGGGGTCATTGTAGATGGTCCCCAAACTGCACCCCACCAATGTCACCCCATCTAGAAGAGCAGTGGTATGGTTCTTTTGTGGTTTATTCTTATTCTACTATTTTTGGGTTTCTTCGTATTATTCTTATTCCTCACCCCCCTCCACACACCCTTCTCTTAGCACATTACATGACCATAAATAGAAGTGTAGAAAAATGGTCACCAATCAGGGGCAATTTTGCCCCTGCAGGAGATTCCTGTCAATGCCTGCAGATACTTTTGGTTGTCACTACTGAAGCCATTGTTACTGCCATCTCAGGGTTAGAAGCCAGGAACCTGCTAAACATCTAATAACACACAGGGCAGCTCCACCGCCAAGAATTACCTGGCCCAACGGCTTGACAATTATCTCGTCAATAGAGCTGAGGTTGAGAAAGCCCAGTCACGAAGCAAGTGATGTTCACTACCCCAGCTTCTCAGAAGAAAACAAATATTTCACAGTCTCTAAAACATGATGGAACTGTCAGAAGTATGTGAAGCAGGCTACATAAATTGTGAAGCATGAGTCACATCTATGTTTGTTCCGCAGCAGTGTAAAAACTTGGAGTGGTTGGGGTTTTGTTTTTTTTTTTTCATTTCATTTCATGAAAACAGAAAAATGATGAACACTCTTTCCTGAGAAAAGTCAGAGTCCTGTCCTTGCTCTTCGGTCTCCAAACAGTCATCACCTCAGACTTGCCTGAGACAGTTATTAATAGTCCACACCCAAACGGATCAACGAAAGACAGTGTGATCAGGTTTCCATAATGCAAAATTCAGATAATTTTTCATTTTATGATTATGTCCTTCCTACTTTCTAAGCAGGTATCTTATGTCTTGGTTGACCCAGTATCCTTCAACAATTTTTTTTCTCATTTTGTTAAAAAAAAAAAAAAAACTTCAAGTCAGGCACGGTGATGCGCATCTGTAATCCCAGCAACTCAGGAGTTTAAAGCAGGAGGATCTCAAGTTCAAGGCCAGCCTCAGCAACTTAGCGAGGCCCTAAGCAATTTAATGAGACCCTGTCTCAAAATAAGAAAATAAAAAGGGCTGGGGATGGAGCTCAGCGGTTAAGCACCCTGAATTCAATCCCTGGAACAAAATAAATAAATAAGTAAATAAATAATAACTCCCTCATTTATTTTCAGTCTGTTGGTTCGGATGGTGTTAGACTCATTGCTAGGATTCGTGGGAGGTATAAGATCCAGGCCTGGTTAATCCTTGAGTCTCTTTTCTGGCCCCATTGACTGGGCATGCAGGTGTGAGTGACCCAGGAGTTAGCCTGAGACTTCTGAAGAGGGAAATGGCTTCTACTCTGTCTGCGAAACTGGAATGGGGCAGCAGTAAACCGTGAAGCGGACTGAGGCTGTGTCTGCTGCCCCAAGGACAACGCTTTCCTAAAATGTGTAGTTAGCATGAAGAAGAAAGGAGAGGAGTGGAGGGAGGGAGGGAGGGAGGGAGGGACAGAGGCAGGGAAAGGGTAGGAAGAAGGGCAAGAGCACTCCGTCCTGGGTGCAGCCTTCCTACAGCCTCATAACGGCCCAACTTCCCAGCACCATGCACAGCTTAATTCACCACTCCACATTCTTCTCTGGGCGTCACCTCCTTTTCAAGGCCCTGAATGTTACTGTTTCCAAGGCCTCCACTGGGGCCCTTCTCCTTCTCCTCTCTCCCCTTCCCCGGTCCCAGTGTTGCAATGCTCAGCTCTGCCTCTGTCCAGACATCTCCACCGCCTGCTGGACCCCTCCACCCAGAAGTCCCAGCAACACCGCTGAGCCCCTGCACCCCTCCCTTCCCTCCAGCCTCTGTCTCGCGCATCTCATCCCTCTTGGATGGCACCTTCTGTCATCAGGGACCCAGGCTGCGAAGCAGACACCATCCTCAGATCCTCCGTTCACCCCTCCTTGATGGCTTCTTCTTGCCACCGCTTTGCCCTTCTCTGGCCCAGCTGCACCCCATGTGCCCCCTCCCCGCTCCTCCGTACAGTCTGTTCTTCCCACCACGCGTGCACTCCCGGTGCCAGGCTCCGGCTCTGCTCAGAAGGCCTCCTCTGTCTCCTCCTTCTCCAGTCCCTCCAGACTTACCAGGATGGCTGCAGTGCTCCTGCCCTGTGCACCCAACACACTCCACTGCCCATCTGATGATCACAACAGTTCTGAGCTTCCTATATGCCAGGCGTTCACCCCGATTATCCTAATTGTCACGGCATCCCTAAAGGGAGACACGATGCTCTGTAAATGAGGTGACTGCAGACAGCTGGAGTCCCTTGTTCAAAGGTGGGCAGCCACAAGCACCATCGGGTCAGGATTGGAGGCTGATCCAGGTCTGCCGACGACCCCAGTGCCACACAGCCTATTCAGAGTCCCCAGGTTGAAATGCCAGTTCTCTGTGGCGGCACTATCTAGAAACGCTATACACTGGGTGAGGGTCAGATCTAATGAATGAAATAGGTGAAATCCAATTTTCCCTGAATATAGAGTTTCTAAATTTTATTTTTCTTTTTCTTAAAAAAAAAAAAAAGGTTGAGTCCCCATCAACTTTCAGATTCTCGGATGCTATCGTTCTAGCAAAGTCTATCCAGCTAATAAACTTGCAAAAATAAGTGACCTCACTGTTTCTGTCCTTGTATCAGTCATTTTCTATCTAAAAAGAACTTGATCATGTGTACTTTGCGTTGTCCAAGGAGAGATGCCAAGTGCACCGAGCTTTGAGAAATTGCTTTCTCTGCCTTCGCGCCTTTACATGTCAGAAGTCTCCATCAATGACATAAATGATAGACAAAGTCCCAAGTCACCTGGCCCTCCCTCCTCCTCCCAAAACCATCTCCTGCTCCCAAACAACACAGGAGGGGGAAAGGACTGTGTAATAAAAACAAGGGGGAAGCAGTTCACTTGCTAGATTGGCACTGTCTTCTGCTGGAATGCTAAATTCAATGTAGGTCTAATTAGCTAGACTGTTCCCAGCAAGGAGGATTCTTACACGGGTGGTACTTTCTCAGAATTCCATGGTAACAAGACCATCTGGAATGAGGGTGACAATCACAGTCTGTTTAATGGGAATGACCTCACTGACGCCAGGTGCAAAGCCTCCTGGGATTTCAGCAGCATAAGCTAATAAGAAATAGGCAGCGCTGGATGGGATGGAGAGCTGGAAACAGGTGCAACCCTAGAGTTCTCCCCAAAAGCATAGACGGGTGGATGAGATGTGCAGAGTCCAGAGTGCCTGGCTGTCTTTGGTTCTTCTCTTGCAAACATCAAACACTCCAATTGTCCACAGTGATTAGCGAAAAAATGCAGCCAGAGCCTTGTGGCAGGTGGCCTTAAAGCCTGATGTATGGGAAGATCACCATTTCTGCTCGTTTATAGCAAGGCTTCACAAACAGCAGAGAGAGAAGAAAACCAAGTCCTGTTCTCTAGGGAGAAGGGTGACAAAATCCAGAGATGATGGGAATCAAAGTGGAAGGGACAGAAGGACTTGTCAGCCACCCAGTTCCCAGCTGGGTGGGAAGACAGCGCAAGGCTGGAGGGTTCGCTCCATCGCCCGCGATCCAGGGAAGTAACCTGAGTTGGTCCAGAGAAATCTGGAGGCCTGGGCAGGGGACAGCCACTCACCAATCTCAGCCCACCGCTGACAAATTCCACCCTGGTCCCAACACTTCTAGTCTTCTCATTTTCCAAGAGAAACCAGAAATCCAGAGTTTATATGAAAATCCCACACATCCAACACATTGGCAGCCACTTCCACATATTTTAAGATACTTTACAGACAAAACAGGACTGCCTGAAGGCTAACTAGGAACCCACAGCCTCTTTGATTGAGATCTCTGCACCTCAGCCTCCTCTGGTACACTGGAAATCGGTTCCACAGTGACAATGTGACAACACCATTTCCAGAAGCAATAGCTCCTGGTGGCTAAGGATTCCAATGCATAGGTTCAGAAATAAAAGACTAAGGAGGGTAAGGCTCATAGTAAGCCCAGAACCTCAATCGGAAAGAAGATAGGATTGGCAGAGCATTACAAAATCAGAAAAAATAAACATGTTCATGATTGGAAATATTATACAAACCCTTAATCATGGCCGATGGGAGGAAGTGGGTCATTGCTCTTGTCCTTGAGTTAAGATCGCTGGGGGTGCCCTCCACACTCTGTCTCCCAGAATTCCCTGGTGGGACCGAGCTCCTGTTGACCACAGTCTACTCAAAGATACGTCCTTTGCTGACTTCCTTCCCTTCTCCACCTCACCTCCCCAGCCAGTGCGGACAAGACTCACCTCCAAAATAAATCCTATGGCTCCCTGTCCTGGCCTACGGTTGGCATCTGAAGGCACCGACCAAGGCACTAATGTCCCATCTTAAACCACTGAGTTGTCTGGATGGTTGATATCCATGATTTTATGAAGTGAAAATTGTGTTATGTTAACAAAGGACTAAAATAATGCATGTTTCTGGGATCTCTGAAAGCAAACCCTGGGCTTTAATGTGTATGCTATCAACCTTAAAGAATCTTCTAGATCGAACAATCTGCTCTAGGTTGTCTGTCTCCCCCCTTCCAACACACATATCCCCCAGTGATGTGAAACACTGTCTTTAGGTAGTTCCGCCTCTGATTCCTATATCAAGGAATTAATGGTATGTAAATGATTCTTTAAGTACATCAAGGAAAATCCTGCTCTAAAGAACCTGAGTAAGTCCTTTGTAAAGGGTCAGAGATACTGGTCTTGCAAATAACTCCTCTTCAGTGTCCTGAACTTTAGCATATAACCTGTTATATGCTATGTTGACCTATGAAGAGCTGGTCTCTGCCACTCACCACTTACCTGAAGTTAGATAATCTACAGAGAGTTGAGAAAGTCATCCAGGAAGCGGAAATGCCGATCACAAATCCATGCCCTCCCTCGAAGGCTGCTTACTCATCTGTCACACAGCTCCTACACTGAAAGCACTGTAAGTGACTTTGGACAAAGATCTCCTGGAAGCAGTTGTAGGGGCAACAGGAAAAACAAGAGAGAGTAACCAAGAGCACAGAGCTAAAGCAGAAAGTCTAGGGACAACAGACAGAAGACCTCAAGCATCACAACACTTCCAAACTACTTAGCACAGGTTCAGAGTCTCCTGTGCTACACGCCCCCTCCAGCTCAATTGTAGCAAGTGATTCATGAGGTCGTTCCTCAGGCCTTGTATACACACACATGTGCACACATATCCATGCACCTGTGCACACAAATGCATGAGTCTACACTGGCACACGCACATCCAGCCATCCACGCAGGCTCGCTGGCACACTGAGAGAAAGGTGGAGTCAAAGAAGCTGCTGTCCTGTCCATGGCACTAACTCAGTGGCAACATCAAGGGCACCAGCTAGCACTTTGCAGGAGTGGGAAAGGGAAACAAAGAAGAGAGACAAAGTTCAGAGTCCAAATCCTAAAGCTTCTGGAAGATTCTACCAGCCCCAAGACAGCCTCGTTGGGCATGGTAGCAGACCCAACCTTGCTTATGCTGTCCTGGTACCAGACTCATCCTGGGCATGTGATGGGACACGGTGATGTTGGACCCGGTCACCTTGTAGCCCAGAATGCACGTGAAGCCTGTCACATGGTCCTGCTATCTGCCCAATGCCCACTAGAGGGGACACACTGCCATGTCTCCTCGTCCCCACCCACCAGACAGATGGAAAGCTCCAGTACGGAATTCTTTTCAGGGATTAAGAACAGGTAGTCCAAGCACCTCCAGATGGGAGGAATCTGGGGGCCCAGGAAATGCGTTGATGATCAGCTTTCTGGGAGCTGAATCAGAAGACCTTTCTCTGTTTCCAACTGAACAAGGCAGCACCTATGAGATGCTGGAGAGCTCTCCCATCTGCTCTCCATTTGGAACCCCACCTTGGAGGATTCACCCAACCTCCCAAGAACACCCTGCACCTTCTCTTCCGTCTTGTCTGCTGTTCCCTGAGTAAGAAAGTTAATTTCTGAGAGTGGAAGCACAGCCAGGCGGAAGTTCCTCCCCTTCTCCCTGCTGCTTCCTTCGGGAACCTTTGTTCCTCCACGCTGGGGACAATGCTGTGGGTATTTCCACACGCTGACTTCCTCGTTCTCCTCCTTCTCCTCTCCCTTCTGCTCATCACAATGCCAGCCCAGGGCCAGGGACACTGTCAGTGTAAGAAAGAAGGGGCTGCAGGCTGGCATCTGCCTGACCTGGAGGCAGCAGAAGCTTAGCAGACTCTGATCGCCCTGCAGGAACTGCACAGGGGAACATGGGGGAGCCAGGGGGCGCCTAGAACGGAGAACCCAGTGCCACACAGGAAGGGAACCTAGGAAAGTGGGTGGAAAGGGCTCATTCCCAGGCCTCTCATCAGAACATCTAGGAGTGAGACCTGAGAGTTTACTCAGAATATTTGATGCTCCTTAATATTCCAGTGTAACCAGTGAGTGGACAAATTTGGGATTCATTTCCTGTGATGAATCCCAGTTGTCCTTCCCGACTGCGTCCCCATGGCTCAAGCCACCGTGTGATCTTGTATCATGTGGTTGGACACAGGACAGGTTTCTGATCTCAAGCACTGAGATTTCCTCATTGGTAAACTGTTCTTGTTGGATGAGACCATGAGCTTCATACACTATTTCTTGAGCATGGTACCTTGCCTTCAAATCAAATCAGAAGCTAATCATTTCCAGTAAATGAAGAAAAGATACCTTGGAGATACTCAGGGAATGAAATGTTTCAAAATGAGGGATAAAATGATAATGTCTTTTTAAATGCTTGGCCAACCTCATGGGAAAGTACAAGAAGTCTCCCAGGTGTGGAAAGAGTGAAGGGACATGAGACATGAGCGGACACGGTGGTTGTTCCTGGGACGCATCACCCCTGTAATGATGGCGTGGGGGCTGGAGCCATGGCTAGGAGGTTAAGGTGCTTTCCTGGCATGCGCAAGCATGCAGGTTCAAACCCCAGCACCATGCACACAAACAAAAATTCTCAGAGGAACAGAAGTCACCTGAACAACTAAATAAAATTGATTCTCTCTCTCTCTCTCTCACACTGTCCCCTCTTTCTTTATAAAAAAAAAAAAAGATGGTGTGATGGCCAGAGATGAGGCTTTGGACACAGATAGGAAAGGAACTGGACCACAGATGTATGCCTAAAACAGAATTCAAAGGGTCGCATCCCAGAAAGAAATATGGAGTAGAATGGAACTCCACACGGGGACAGGGCGATAAGGAAACATTTATGTGCTGACTTTCACAGTGGATTTGAATTTGAGTTTACCTTGGACTTCCAAGCTGATGAATTAACATAGAAGCCAGTCCCAGGGGGCTGGAGAGGTGGCTCAGCAGTTACAGCGCTTGCCTGGGATGTGCGAGTGCACAGGTTCAAACCCTAGCACCACGTACACAACTAAGTGTCAGAGCAACAAAAGCCACGTGAAAAACTCAATAAAAATTGATTCTCTCTCTCTCTCTCTCTCACTAACTGTTCCTCATCTATAAAATGGGGGTGTTCTGCAGACTGCAGAAGCTCGTGTGTTGCTGTCCTGGGGAATCTGAGGGCTTCAAAATGAAACAACGGCACATCATAAGCAGAGGGACCCTATTCCATGTGGGGTATGTGAAGCCTGGACTGAGAGAACAGGAGACGGTTAATGCAGCTGGTGAACTCAATAGACCTCAGTTGAGCTGAAGAACATCGACTTTATTTTTGCACCAGGAATTGAACCTAGGAGTGCTTAACCACTGAGCCACATCTTCAGTCCTTTTTATTTTTTTACTTTGAGACAAGGTCTCGCTAAGTTGCTTAGGGCCTCGCTAAGTTGCTGAGGCTGGCTTTGAACTTGCAATCCTCCTGCCTCAGCCTCCTGAGCTGCTGGTATTGCAGGTGTGCTGTGGCAAACCTAGTGAAAGGGTAAAAGAATATTGATCAATTCAAAGCACAAGCCCAGTGACCCTCTTCCACATGGGACATCACTGTGCTAGCCATGTGCACTTCTCTGCTCTGCTTCTTGTCCCCAGAGGCTGTGTGACATGGTCCCCTCACCCCCACCTCCAACCAGGCTTCTTTGCCCTCTGCTTTCCTGCTGGGTTTGAGTGATAGTAGCTGCTGGCCAGAATCTGCAGGGCCAAAGAAGGAAGAGGCTGAGATCAGAACGTTCCTTCCCTGTCCCTCCCCAGCTCATCCTTCATCAGAGGCTCCTCCTGGGTGGCTGCTCTGCCCAGGCTCCAGAACACCACATCCTCCTCTTGTGCCTTTGATCCTGAGAGTGCTGAAGGCTTCTCACTGTGACAAGCCCTTCTTCCCTTGCTACCCTTCCTGGTTTCTGTGACCCTGATGGCACCATGTAATCCTCCTTTATTCAAATTGCGGTATTTCCCCCAGAATGAACTTGGTTTCCTGCTCAATCTTGACTGGTTTGACCCATTAGTGAGATCAGATCCCATTGTAGAAAAAGAACCTGGATGGTTAGGAGAATTTATTCATATATAGTACCAAGGATGAACCCAATGGTATTTTATCACTGAGCCACATCCTAAGTTTGGTTTTTATTTTGTTTTATTTTGTTTTGTTTTTATTTTAAGTCAAGCCCACACCAAGTTGCCCAGGTCCTTACTACCTTGCTGAGGCTGGCCTCAAGCCTGTGGTCCTCCTGTCTCAGCCTCCCAAGCCACTGGGATTGCAGGCATGCACCACCATTACCCATCTTATCCATATTTTTAAAACCTCATTAAGTCTCAGTTTTAGCATCTGAAAAATGGCCATAAATTTCTCATCTCTTCTGTTCACAAAGGAAAAATTAGAGGCTAAAATTTTCATGTGCCTGAAAATAGCCCCAATCAAAAAAGAAATACTTCTTACCAGAAAAATAAATTATGATCAGTCTGACTCTGAGTCCTGTGGGTTAATGTCCTGCCATGTTCTGAGGTCAGAGAAAGGATAAGAAGAAATCATAGCTGTTTTTAAGAGAATATTTGAGAAATTGAAGCTTCTTAATTCCTCATTGTGGAAGGAAAATCAGGAACTAAATTATTTATTGTATTTTAAATTTACTGACAGAAGCAGTTTTGAAAAGTTTGCCGTCTTTTTGAAAATAATTAACCTACTTAACTGCTTTAAATCTTTTAAATTGTTTCCTATTAAATGGTAAAATGAGGGGGAAATAATGTTGAGAGCTGAGAGAAGAGGGAGCCACAGGCCCCCTTCCTCCAGGATCCTGGGGTGAGGGTGGAGAGATGGAGATTCATCCTGGCTGATCACATTGGGGGATCAGTGTTAGAACTAGGAAGAGATGGTCATTTTATGGGGTTCACGATCCCTGAGATCTGGCTTTCAGATAAGGCAAGCGTGTTGATTCCTAAACAAAGAAAATCCAACCCTAATTGATGAGCTTAAGCAAGACAATGATTTACTGGTTCACGTACCCCAAATGTCTGGGTAGGGTGGGCTTTAGGAAGTTAGCCTGTCTCTTTCCCTGGCCTCACTAATGACAGACTCAGCAGGGATGAGGGAGCCGGCTGTGACTTTTTTCCAGAGTCTAGATAAGGACGCAGTCACTCTGTCCTGCCAGGCTTCCTGTAAGGACAAGCCGTGCAAATGCTGCTCCTGGTTCATGACTTCCCTTGCTTCTGCATCTCTGGACCCTCCTGCCTCTGGCGACCAGAGCTGCCTGCAAGATTTCCCCTCCCAGCTACAAGCTGTCCACCCCGCATAGCTTTGCACGTACGTAGACATCCTGGGGACTCTGGGGCAGTGCTTACTCACGTGGCTTCCCGTTGGTTTTACCCCCAAAGAGGCACTGGCTGAAGAGGGTGAAAGACGGGCGGAGGCTGCGTGTGCATTGCCAGCTCTGGTGCCTCGGCTGAGAAGGAGCAAGGAAAGCGCTTCCCTAACCAAACCCTCAGGAAAAGGTCCACCCTGGTAGCACACACGCACATACGTGCACCAATCACTGTAGACCAGGAAATAAGACGCTATGCTTGGCTTCGGTCCAAGACGCATGCCCTACTCGTGAGCTGGGGACCCTGAGTGCACTGGATGGGGCTGGTGGCAGGTGCTAATTTTTTTTAAGAGAGGGACAGTGAAAGAGAGAGAGGGAGAATCAATTTTATTTAGTTTTTCATGTGGCTTTCATTGCTCCGAGACTTGGTTGCATACGTAGTGCTGGGATTTAAACCTGGGTCCCCATGGAGGCTGAGAAGTTCCTGAGATGGGTCCAGGATCTGGTAAAGACTATTCTTTTCTGCATCCTAACACGGCATAGCATGCAGCAGGAAAGAGCAAGCATGCTGGCTGGGCCCTTCCTCTGCTCATAAAGCCCTAGAGCTTCCTGACCTCATCTCGTCCTAATGACTCCCAAAGACCCCACCTCCAAATACCACGAACACAGGAATGAGAGGATTAAGCTTCCAACACGTGAACTTGGGGGGAACATGCTCTAATCATTGCAGGAACACCCCTGTCTTGGAACAATTGGTATTATTAACCCGAGAAAGAAGGAAGTTGGACAAACACTCAGTAGGGATATAAGGCAGATTTTACTTGCACAAAACAAGACAGGAGTCTAGTGACCAAAAATGAGCAAGGATATCAGATTAAGGTTAGGAGTTGAACAGACTCAAACAAAACCCAAAAGCTTGGGGAAATCGGCTTCCTTGACCCAAAAGCTTGGGGAAATCGGCTTCCTTGACCCAAATGCTTGGGGAAATCGGCTTCCTTGACAAGCAGCGATGTGGGTCTCTGAGGCCACGTGCAGCTATGGGATGGAAGGTAACTGGCTTCCTCCAGCCATGCAGTTGGATGCAAGAAATATCTGTTGATTATCAACAAAACCCCAAGCACCATGTTGAATGCTGGCAGCAGAAAATTTAAAAAAAAAATAAGAATTCACAAAAGCAAAAAAAAAAAAAAAAAGTCAGGTGCTTTCCAGGTTCAGCCTCTGTGCCAAGCAAGGATCAAAGCCCTTTGCTTATATTAACTCACTTAGGCCTCACGACAAGACGAAGCAAGACTCTCCCCATCTTACAGATGAGAGCACCGAGGCTCCGAGAGGTCAAGTGACCTGCCTAAGGTCACACAGCCGATCGAATGAGGACTAAGAGGTCTTATTTTGTTTTGTTTTGTTTTTGTTTTACTGTTTATGCTGGAGGCTCAGTGAGCGTAATCCAGACTTAGGGGCAGGGGCAGTCCTAGAAGCCTTGTTCAAAGAGGTGTCACCTAGATGGGACCCTAAGGATAAGGAAAAATTCCACAAATGAGTGAGTTAGGGGGAAATGATTATTCCAGGCAGAAGGTGTGGAATATTAAGAAGACCTGAAAAAGGGGACGGAGAGAGTGACAAAGGAAACGAACTCTCCCAAGAAGCAATGGACATCGAGACAGAGGGAACACAAAGGGGGAGGGAGGAACCAGGGAGCCAGGAGGGTGTGGCTCGAGTTGATGACACCAGAGTGTGCCCCAGGCACAATGAGGACCCTCTGGAAGTGCGTCGGGTACAAATTCACTCATCCTTTATTCCCGCAATCAAACAAGACCTGCGTGGTAGCTGCTCGCTGGGCAGGAGACTCACTCTCAGCTTTGACAGGGGCCCCAGGATCTGCTGCAGGCTCTGGAGGTTTCTACAGTCCCGTTTCTGGGTCACACTTGTCACCTGACATAAGATCAGCTGCACAATTCAAGCAAAATGAAAACGTGGGCTCCCTGTTCAAAGATAGGTAAGAATTCTAAAACGGTGACAGCAGACCATGGCACCAGGCACAGGCTGTTTCTGGAGGTGAGGCCCTGTGTGTATGCCCAGGAGGCTGGCTCTGCCTAATTCGTGTCACCTTTGCAATTCTATTTTGTTTGTTTGTTTGTGTTTGGTCCTGAGGATTGAACCCAGGGATGCTTAACCACTGAGCCACATTCCCAGCACTTTTTTTTTTTTTTAATTTTGAGACAGGGTCTCGCTAAGTTGCTGAGGCTGGCTTTGAACTGGTGATCCTCATGCCTCGGCCTCCCAAGCCCCTGGGAACATTTGCAATTATTTACAGCCCCCTTGAAACTGTGTATCGACGTGGTCTCCCTTAGCTTTGCACACAGGGACTTGGGCAAAGTTGGTCCCTGGCATCTGAACCCTGTCACCCTAGATAAAACAAACAGCTCTTCTCCAAAGTGGGCCACTTCCCAGAGGCCCTGCAAGGAGCCCCCAAATCCATACTCACTCCCATCTTTAGGGAGCGCTCCCCCAACTCAGAGCGTTGAGGTTTCCATCACCAAGAATCCCTGCAGCTCCTACCTCAGCCTTCAGGCAAAACAACCCTCAGATTGCTGAGACCCCATTAAGGCCCTTCCTGTGCGTCAATTTAAAGAGAAGGCAGGCAGGCAGTTCTCATTTCTTCCTTAACAGCAGCAGAAAACTAAAATACACAGTGCTACTCAATACATTATCCTGCAGGGGAGAGAAACGGTCAGATTTATGTTCTAGAAAGATCTCTCCGGCCACAGTATAGGAAATAGATTACGTGGGGTGGGGGTCAAGAGGGAACGTGGAAATACCGAATAGAAGGCTATTTCAGCGTCCAGGAGAGAAATAACAGCCTGGTGAACTGGGTGCAGAGGAAGGGAAATGGACACATTCGAAAGATATTTAGTAGATCGTGGCAGACATCACAGCTGCCTACCGCAACACCCACTCTCTTTACTACTAATAGAAGCCCTGCCGTGCTTTAAAATGCTCACTTCTCAGCCTTCTTGCAAATAAGGGTGACTGTGTGATTCAGCTGTGGTCAAAAAAAGAAAAAAAAATGTAAGAATATAGTAGGTGAGGTTTTTGGGAAACAGACTGCTGGCTTTTATTTTTGCATTTTCCTTTCATATTTTGCCTTTTGTCCTCTCTAGAATCTTGAAGCCATGACAGGAAGCACAGCAGCCCTTTTGGGGCCATGAGGTAAGAAGCATAATGCTTCAGATACTGATGATACCCTAGAGCTACTGATAAAGCCCCGGGCTAACTCACTCTGGATTTTTAATGGCTTGAGAAAAATAAATCTTTTTCCTTCTGATCAGCATGATTGGATTTTGTGTTGCTTGCCTTAGAAAGCAATTTCTAATTTCTCCAGATATAGAACCAACATAACTTAGGGTGGATTGTGACAGGGGAGTTGAGAAATAGGAAACAGAACTTTCGGAGTTGAACCCGCTGTGGAAACTCCAACCCCACCGTAAAGCCACGTTAAGCCAGACCTGCAGCTCAAAGAAGCTGTAACATTTAACAGGGGAAAATATTTTTAGGTCATAAACCTATTTCCTCCAAAAATATTAAATCAACAGCAAGAGAACCCTTCAGTTCTCTGGGCTGATGTGTTTATGAGGAAAGCAGATTATGATCCAAAGCTCTAGCAAAGAAAGTAGATTTACTAGAAAGCCCCAGGGCTACATTCGCACTGGCTAAGAGCGCAGGCTTCAGAGTCATAAATATCTGGGTTCTAATCCCCTTCTGCCACGTAGGAAATGCGTGACCCTGGGACATGGCACTTGCCCGTTGTGGATTCAGTTCTGTCCTGAGTGCAGTAGAGTCTGGAATATGTCATTTCACCCCGTTGTCTTGATGATGAAAACAAAAAAACACCTGACATACAAAGCAGCTCGGTGAGCCTGGCACAAGGACAGCCTCTCTAGATTCCTGCGTCCTCCCTGAGCTGCTGTTCCTCCTCCCTACCACCAGGAGGCGCTGTACTTTATCTGTAGGCTCAACCAATAGAGTACAGAAGTCAAAGGTCATAGCCCCATTTTGCAAAGACACAAAACTCATCTCCACAATGCAGATGGAACCCAGGTCCCCAATCCTCACATTTGCCTTCTGTCCCATGAAGCTGCTTGCATTCAAACACCCCTCCTGCTCCCGCATGGAGTGTTCAGGAAGCTGGTCACAGGAAGTGCACCTGGGACAGGTGGCTCCATGCCTGTGGGTGGCTGGGAGCCCTGACTCCAGGGGTATTTTTGAGGTTTCTTCATGCACCATGACGGTTAGCCATCCCAGGCAATCCAACAAATCCTGTCTTCTTTCCTCCTGTGCACCAGCTGGACTACAATACCCAGACTCCCTTGCAGCTGATGTGACCATGTGATAAGTCGCTGCCAATGAAATGAGTGCAGAAGTGATGTAAGGCCCTCCATGCAGCCTCCCAGGATGGCTAATCTGTCCCCTCTGCAGGGTGTTTAGAAACATTACAAATCCTCAAGTGGAGCTGAGTCTCTAAATGATTCTGTGCAAAAGAAAAAAGCAAGGAAGGAAGGAAGGAAGGAAGGAAGGAAGGAAGGAAGGAAGGATAAAGGAAATAAAAAAAAGGAAAAGTCACCCTACTCATCTAAACCTCAGGATAGTTGTACAGGCAAAACACATCCAATGTGTTGATCCGTTACATGTTCAGGGCCCTGTTAGTACAACGCAGCCCAGCCTCCTCTGCTAATGCATATGCCAAAGCCTGAGCAGAAATCAGCAAGAAGAATGAACTTACCCAGTGGGATTCAAATCTGGAGCCTCAAGTGCTTTTAACTTTCCCAATTTTTTAAAATTGGTATTACTTGCACAAAGTGCAATACAGCAGCGTTATCACACATGCCACAAAAACTGAGTCTCTTTAACCTCGGGTTACCCAGTTCCCCTTCTCAGAGTCACGATAGCTAAGGTCCTGGGTGTGCTTTCAGAAACGGTCTGTGTTCGTGCAGGTAGACCACACAGATTAGACCTCCCATCTCCTTTGTGTGTGTGTGTGTGTGTGTGTGTGTGTGTGTGCGTGCGTGAGACAGAGGGGCGGGATATTGAAAAGACTCTCATTTGCCGCTACTGTTTTCTCTTAATCATGCATCTTGGGGAACATCTGACTTTAGTAATAAGCATTTTTATTTCTTTTTTTTTTTTAAGGAAGAGGGGACAGTGAGAGAGAGGGAGAAAGAGAGAAGCAATTTTTATTTAGTTTTTCATGTAACTTTCATTCCTTGGTCACTTCGCTGTGTATGTGATGCTGGGGTTTGAACTCGTGTACTTGCGCATGCCAGGCAAGCACCGTAACCGCCGAGCCACCGCTCCAGCCCAGTAATAAGCATTTTTAAATGGAGACACCACTGTCCATTATCCATATTGAGTTTCCCTTCTCTGCAATGCTGGGGCCTGGAAGTATTTCAGATTTGGGAATATCTTCTTATGCATAATGAAATACCTTGGGAATGGGACCCCAGGCTAACCATGAAGTTCATTCGTGCTTCCCATGCACCTATGCCCAGAGCCTGAGGCTAATGTTGGAGGATATTTTTAGCGCACGTGTGTTTCAGGTGCAATTCGTCATAGACAGGCAGGTGTCGAATTTTCCACTTGTTACATCATAGTGGTGGTCAGAATTTTCATATTTTGGAACATTTCATATTTTCAAACTAAGGATGCTCAAGCTATGTGCAGTTAAAACTGCTGTTTTAACTGGTTTCCTAGTAAGAGATTTCCGTGTTGTGGCATTTAGGAATTTTCCAGCATTTTGACATGAACATTTTGAACACTATTGACATGGGTATCCTTATGCATGTATCTTTGCATACAATCCTGAGAAATATTTGGGTCTGGGCTGGAGCGGTGGCTCAGCGGTTACGGTGCTTGCCTGGCGTGCGCAAGAATGCGGGTTCGAACCCCAGCACCACGTACACAACAAAGTGTCTGAGCAACGAAAGCCACATGGAAAACTAAATAAAATTATTCTTTCTCCCTCCCTCCCCCCACCTCACCATCCCTCTCTCTCTTAAAATAAAAAGAAAAAAGAAAAAGAGAAAGAACTATTTGGGTCAAAACTTCTGTGTATTACTTTTTAAATGTATTGCTTAATAATTTTGTTGGCATCTGAATGGCATATCCCATCCTTAAGACCTGGGGGTTATTCTGGTTATCTGAGGAAGACGCTCCCCTTAGTTTTGGTAGTTTGTGTCTTTGAAGGAAAATTTCCATTTCATTTAAATTGTCAGAAGTGTTAATATAACATTGTTCATAATGTTCCCTTACTGTACTTTCAATGGGTTATAAAATCTGCCAGTGATTCTGCCTTTCATCCTTTTTTTGTCTTTTTAAGAGAGAGAGACAGAATCAACTTTATTTTTCCATCCGGCCTTGGTTTCTCCGACACCATTGTGCACGTGGTGCTGGGGTTTGAACCCGCGTCCTTGCGCACGCCAGGCCAGCGCTCCAACCGCAGAGCCACGCTCCAGCCCCAGCCTTTCGTTCTTCACAGGGAATCTGCATCTTCTCTTTCTTTGCCTGTGCATTTAATCTTTGTTTGGACAATTCCCAAACATTTTTCTACAAATATTCTTCCATCTAACTCCTCTGCCCTCTGAGCATGCGCTGAGTTGCTGTCCCGCACGTACTTTTTCTAATGTTTCTGCCTCTGTGTTTTTAATTTTGGGTAGCTTCTTTTCATTCATTAACCTTTTCTTCTTAGTCTAATTTGCTCTTAATTCTATCCACACTTTTTTTTTTTTTTGGAGGAGGGGGGTACCAGGAATTGAACCCAGAGGCAATTTACCTCTGAGCTGCATCCCCAGTCCTTTTTATTTTTCACTATTTTATGTTAAGACCAGTCCTCACTAAGCTGCTGAGGCTGGCCTCTAATTTTCCATCCTCCTGTCTTAATCTCCAGAGTCACTGGGATTATAGGGATGCACCGCTGCACCTGGAAATCCACAGAGTT
>PVKS010033829.1:0-21391 GCA_004027875.1 Aplodontia rufa | reverse complement strand
TAATTAGGTTACAAACCCCTCCCACTTACAGGCCCATATTACTCCCTGAACCTCAAGGCCCTTTCCACTTAGAACCCGAAGCTCAGGATATATTAGAGTTGGCCCATCAACTCATTAATGAAACCAACCCCCTCTTGGAGAGGGACTGCTGGTTGTGCCTTAAAGCAGGACCTTTGAGAGCCTTAGCTTTTCCAATCAACTGGAATACAAGCCTCTTGTTCTCTACCAAGTGCCCATATCTTCCCCCTCAGTCAAGGGTGACTCGGACGAGTTTTAACTTCAGCTGCCTAATCAAAAGTGACACCCTTTCCATAGGAGATCTTAACCCTTCCTGGTGTGTCTGAAGTCTAAGTCTTAATAATTCTGGGCAGTTGATCTGCCCCCCAAATGGCACCATCTTCATTTGTGGAGATATCGCCTATGCTGCTCTGCCTGGCAACTGGTCTGGAACTTGTACTGTTGCCCTCCTTCTTCCTGATGTTGGGGTATTCCCCAATAATCAATCTTTGCCTATCCTGATGGTAGACCATACACTTGACAGGCATCCACGAGCCCTCTCTGCCCTCCACATGCTCTTGACGCTGGGAGTGGCTACAGGAGTAGGACCAGGACTCCGGGGTCTTGGTCACTCCATCTCTGCCTATAATAAGTTTTCTGAGCAAATGATCGAGGACATGCATCAAATTGCTAATACTGTTCTGGACTTGCAGGCTCAATTAGATTCCTTGACTGTGGTGGTCCTTCAAAACCGATGCGGCCTAGACCTCTTAACTGCCAGGGAAGGGGGCTCTGTTTGTTCTTGCAGGAGGAAGGCTGTTCCTATGCCAATCGTTCCAGCATTGTCCATGATAAGAAAAAAAGGCTGCAAGAAGACCTCGAGAAACACTGCAACGAGCTTCGGTCCAACTTCCTCTGGACCGGGCTAAATGGATGGCTTCCCTACCTCCTTCCTTTCTTGGGTCCCCTAATTACTATCCTCCTTGCCCTAATCTTCGGCCCTGCATGGTTAATATGTTCCTCTGCTTTATACAAAATAGGGCCAAAGCGATCCAAATGATGGTGGGCTGACAACAGTATATGGCTCTACAAAACCCTGATTGGGATGAGCCCTGCTGTGATCAATTATGATGTGCCATATGCACAAGGAGACTTACCCCTCTCCCCCATCCCCAGGGCTAGCCTGCTCTTACAGGTAAAAGTGCCTGAAGGGCTAGGTTGGTAGTCAATGACCCCCAAGTAAGACCCCCAAGGTGGGGGAAACCTAAGACAGGCACACCCTCAAGTACAGCATATACCTGTCAATAAAACAAAAAGGGGGAATCGTGGGGCAACACCTCATGGGGATTACATCAGTCTGAGGTGGCGCTTTGCGGCCCGCCCCTTGCGTGCAAGTGATCAGAGCAGCCACCCGCAGCCCTCATGACCAATCCATAGACCACTTATGAGCCTCTCTTTATATGGTTGAATTGCGCACATGAACTCTCCCCTCCCCCCGCCCCCACTCTGACATCTCCTCTCCCTATTGGCCCTCCCACTGTATATTACCATGTGTACTTCCTCAATAAATGAGCTCCGGCTGCGACTGGTCTCCCTGAGTGTCAAAATGTCCTCCTCGGGAAGGCTGAGAACGGGCAGTCAGTGGACCCTTACCTCTCCTGGCCGCCTTGGTTGGGGTGTGCCTCTCTCCTTCTCCCCCGAGGGCCCAGGGGGATGTGAGGGGGCTAAAACCCCCAACAGTATATGACAATATAAAAAATTACTGGCATAAGCATATATTTGTATATATGTGTATATATATGTGTGTTAGTGTAGAGAGAAACAGATTGTCTATATAGGTGTATATATAATGTAAATATACATATTTGCATGTATATATATATATATATATATATATATATATATAGTTTCATCCCTTACTTTTCCCACTTCCTTGCTGTGTGTCTTTGGAAAAGATATTTAGCACATGTACTTTAGCTTTCTCAGCAGGAAGAAGAAGAGAAATGGTGGAGCTAAAGTTGGGAAAGAAGAAAAATGTACTTCATAGAGCTGTAATGAGAGATAATGAGCATGATGTTTGAGGACCTTAGAACAGTGCCTGGCATATGTTAAACCCATATAACATTTGGCTATTATCAGTAAAATAATTTTCATCCAGGAAGTGAAACATACGTGTATTTTAGAGAATCAATTTAACTCTAATGGAGAAAATTTGGAAGGATGTCATAATATTTGGGTTGCTCCATCATGGCATGAAATATGGGAGGCCCCAAGCATGGAGATAAATGGACATATTTGAGAACTATTGATGAGATGGAGTTGACAGGATTTGGTAATTGAACATTTATTAGGTGATAAAAGAGACAGAAGACAAGAGTTTAATACAGATTTTTAGGGTGTGTATAATAAACTGGGGAGGTAAAGCACAGCATTGACAGGACATGAAAATATAGTTCGTTTAGTTTGGAGCAACTCTTTGAGATTTCTGCAGGTTTTAATTGGAGATGTCTTGAGTTATGCATATTTAGAATTTCCAAGCATGTATTATATAATTGCAGCCTGGAGAGTAAATGAAACGAGACTAGAAGGATAAAATAAAGAACTTAGAGGAATCAGGAACTTTGAAAATACTGGTGTAACATCTCTGTGCTGCATAATTTGCAGCCTATCGTGTAAGTAACATATACTTCTTGTTCAAATGAACTAACTGGGACTCAGAGGTTAAGCTTTTTGCCAGGGGCAGCTTCCAAATTACTTCAGAAGAGTGAATTAAGAGAGGTAGTCTAATTAGAACGTGAAGATTGAAGCTGAAATTCCCAGGTATTTTATGTAACGTGAAAATATCAAACAAAACATGAGAGTGCTGGAGATTTTTGTAGATGTAACTAATACCCCCACTCCAACTCCCGTAGCACAGCTACTAGCTATTTTGCAAGATCTCAACCGAATGACAATTTGTTGAGAAACAGAATATGGCGCACAAAAACAATCTAGCTCCTAGCAACATCAGAAGCCAAATAACACAAATACTACTATGGTTGCAGTAGTTTCCAAATGGAGGGGATACCTAGTTCTGCATGAGGGAGAAAGGCCTAGTATATCCTGGAAAGGATGGCTATAAATTCTCCAGGATGGAAAGTATAACAGGAATGTTGAAGTATTTCAGATTAACCTGGGTTCTACATTCAGTTGTGCTGTATTTTCAGATCTAGAGTCTCAGGGAATGACTTGCTCTTGCAAGAGTTTGTTGCCTTTATATAACATAAGGGAATTGAATTAGACTGTATCTGAAATCAGTCTGTCTCTGAATCTCAAGGTGTCTTTGTTTCAGGGCTGGAGTGCTGGCTTAGTGGTTACAGCGCTTGCCTGGCATGTGTGAGGATGTGGATTCAAAGCCCAGCACCATGTAACACAACCAAGTGTCAGAGCAATGAAAATCGCATGAAAAGCTAAATACAAATTGATTCTGACTTTCCCTCTCTTTCACTGTCCCTCTCTCTCTTTGTTTAAGCAATACTTCTATGTAATCAAATCTCTTTAGCTGCACCTCTGAAACCATAGCTCACATTTACATTCCCCCATTTACTCTCCTTTTGAAAATCTGGTAACTTTTAAAAAGAAAATGTTTTTTCCTCCCTTTCTGTAATGTCGCAACTTCTCACATTTTGTCAATACCAATCCTTGACATGACTGTTTAAAACCAGATCAGCTTTTCTGCTGCGAAGCCAGGGATTTAGTGTTTGCTCACCTGGCTTTTGATCAGTGCCTGGATGAGCTCCTAATACTCTTCAAATGAACTGTGCTCTCTTCTATTGCCTTGTTAGGTTTTCTTACAGATGATCTTCTACTGTTTTATTTTCTTTATATTTCAAAATCTATTTTCAGATATTGCACAGCTCTTCAGGAAATAAAATTTATTTTCCCTTTGAGAAGTATCTACCTTGCTTTAGTGTCTATTAGATTAGTGTTTGTTACAAACAGTGTTAAAATGTAGTCACACCTATAGAGGGTATAATACCTTGGAGTGATTTCTTGACAATTTGATTTTTTTTATTGTCCCTTGAAGTTGGAAGTCACAGTTTTCACAGAGTTGTATTTGACACCTATGATGAAGAGTCAACATAAAATTTCCACATGTGGCATTTAATTATGAGGCTGTGTACAGAGCAACACTGGCACGTGTGCTTGCATGGCACCAAGCCACACTGGGCATCTGTGATCTATAAATGTATTACCTCTGAAGAGCTCAAATTCACTCCAGGAAAGAAGTATATAACAAGTGAAGTGGGTAACTTTTTCTTAGATTTTATTTGGGAAATTATTTTATAGAACTCAGTGACTGGTTGAATTCCTCTTGGCAAGAGTAAAACAAATACTGAATTACAAAGTACAAAAGGAAGGTCCTGATTCCCTGAGTTAAACTTTTTGGAAACTATTTCTACATAAAATTTAAGTTTGAAAATTAAGAGTCTAGAATTTAGATTCAAAACTTCTGGGTGTTAATTGCTGAAATGGACACAGGACAAGAACAATAGGACTATATACTCTATCACATGAAACGTCAAGTCCTTGGAATAAGTTGTTTCCAGATGCAGTTTGTTACAGTATATAATAGTAGGTTTTAGTAGATATCAAGAAAATTTTTGTAGGTGAATGTTTTAATCAGCTTCTTTGCTGCTGTGATCAAAAGACCCAACAAGCACAATTAGAGGAGGAAAATTTTATTTGGGTCTCACAGTTTCAAAGGTCTCGATTCATAGACAGCCATCACTGTTCCATGGGGCCTGAGGTGAGGCAGAACATCATGGCAGAAGTTGTGTGGCCAAGAAAAGCATCTAGGGACATGGAACCACATAGCAGAAAGAGAGAGAGCTCAGCTCAACCAGGATAAAATATATAGCCCAAAGATATGTCTCCAGGCACCCACCTTCTCCAACCATTCCCTAGCTGCCTGCAGTTATCATCCAATTAATCCCTATCAGGGGCTAATACAATGAGTACATTAAGGCTCTCATAATCCAATCATTTCATCTCTAAACTTTCATGTCTTGTCTTATGCATGAGTTTTTAGGGAACACCTCATATCTAAATATTTACAGGAAGGTAGAATTCTATCACCATCCTCTTAGTCCTCTTAGGATACCAACTGGCCTGAGAATTAAATAGATAAAAAGACAGATTGAGAGAGAAAATAATGCAAATTCATTTTATAGAAGTTTTTGTTACTGAAGTTGTTTGGTTTTTTTGTTTGTTTGTTTGTTTTTGGTGACACAGGAGCCCTTATGGAAGACCAACAGAAACTATTGGTGACAATTATATACGTACTGCTTTGACCACTTTGAGCAAAGATTAATAAAATGTAAAATGTGATAAGGAGAAGGGGCTTAGTCTCTAATTGGATAGAGAAGTATATAGGAAATTGAGCATTAGTGTTACAGTGTTTGTACAGATTTCCTTCAGTCTCAACTTCCTTTTGTGATAAGAATACTGTTTTCCTTCTAGTATAGGGAGAACATTTTTCACATCTTCCTTGTTTTCAACAAACAGCTTAAAGCTCAGAGTGATAGTCTTGTATCTGCTGCTTTCCAAGTGCCTTTAACTCAAATAGTAAAAATTCCTGGAATGGTGTATTTCTTTATCATGATTTTTTATTGAGAAATTTATTTGTTGAACAATCAAACATGCTTCTAACGAAAAAATATAATATATATAAAATCTGAATATTAGATTTACCCCCCAAGACCCTCCCCCAATTATCCACGATTATCCCTCTCCCTCCCTCCTTCCCAATACTTCTCTATAAAAGCCTTAGGTTGTAAGTCCAAACTGTGGTACATATATGCCATGGAGTTCTACTCAGCAATTGGAAACAATGATATTGCAGCCTTTGAAGGTAAATGGATGGCTATGGAAGAAATTATGCTGAGTGAAATCAGCATAACTCAGAGAACCAAGGTCGAATGTCTTCACTCATCTGTGGAGGCTGGAGCTAGACCCCAGCCATTGAGAAAGGAGGTCAATTCTCACGTTTTAAACCCGGAATGGTGTATTTTAAGTGGCATACTCTTAATTACTTCACTTTACAATATAAATTAGAAAAATGTCCCTACTTGTACAGAAGTCATAGTTTATTCCTAATCCTCATGTGTATGATGTGGTTGGTTCTTGGTCTCATATTGTGACTTGATAAATATTTCAGTTATGATTATTAATCTATACGTATATCCTTAGCCATACATGTATTAACAGTTATAAAAGTACTGAGTCAATTTCAAAATATTTGAATATTTTGTGTAAAGAGATGAGCACCGGCCTGAACATGAGAATAAACTTCAAACCTGATAAAGAATAACTAGATAAATCACTTATTGTTGGCAGTCAATTTTATGCCTATTAAAATGAGTAAAATGAATAAGAAATTCTAACATTATATCCATAGCAAACATTCTCTGATTTGTACTCATTTCTTTAAAGAGAGAGGGACAGGGCTGGAGTGGTGGCTCAGGGGTTTCAGTGCTTGCCTCACCTTTGCAGAGATGCAGGTTCACACCCCAGCACCACATACAAAGTGAAGTGTCTAAGCAAAGAAACCCAAACGAGAAGCTAAATAAAATTGATTCTCTTTGGGGCTGGAGTGGTGGCTCGGTGGTTACAGCGCTTGCCTGACATGCACAAGTACACAGGTTCAAACCCCAGCACCCATGCACACAACTAAGTGTTGGAGCAACAAAGGCCATGTGAAGAACTCAATAAAATTGATTCTCTCTCCCTCTCTCTCTGTCCTTCTCACTTAAAAAAAAAATTCACAGGTGGCTGCAGCAGTGGCTCAGCAGTTATGGCACTTGCCTGGCATGCATGAGTATGCAAGTTCAAACCCCAACACCCACGTACACAACAAAGTGTCCAAGGAATGAAAGTCACATGAAAAACTAAAACTAAAATATAAATTCTTTCTCTCTTTTTCTCTCTCTCATGGTCCCCTCTTTCTTAAAAAAAAAAAAAAAGAAAGAAAGAAAAAAGTTTCACAGGACCCCAAATAACAATGCTTATTAATTAACTATTTGTTTTAGGAAAAAAATGCACAATAGCAACAAAGTAAGTGGAGCAAAGGCTGCCTCACTCTAAGAGTCTGGAGAGACTGGGCTGAGCCTCCAATTGTTCTCCCCCTGTAGGGTCCTGGCGACCATCCTCTCTCAGAGCATCAGCAAGTGGAACTAAGGAGCCCAAAATGGGTCTGAATCCTAGCTTCTAAAATCCTCCAGGCCATGCAGTCGTTTTTATGCTGCATAGACATCCTCAAAGACAGATCACTAAGGTTCCAGCTGAGATCAGGTGTCTAGAATCAGTTTCACTATTGTCAATCAACAATGCTGGCAAGCTAGTATAAAGCATCTCAAAACCCTCTGTGAGCACCTGGTTACAAAGAAGCACTTATCAATATGGTCCATGCCTTATCCAGGGGTGGTGCTATTTAAGTACATCTATTACTTCCGCAAATAGCTCGGGTCAATTCAAGACTTGCTAGAATTTTTCTCAGGAAACAAGGGCATCACTTCACTTGCACAAATGTAGCTGAGGCAATTCTCAGAGGGAAATTGAGAATTCCAAATACACACACTGAAAAGAGGTAAAAATCAAAAGTCTAAATTTCCAACTTAAGAAGAAGATAGTAAAAGAAGAGCAAACAAATCAGAAAAAGTAGAAGGAAATATGAAAGATATAACAAAGATGGTTAAATAAATATGAATAAATTTCTATTAAAGATGTACAAAATATACATTTCAAATGATAAGATTGAACCAGAAGAAAGGAAAGTTCAGGCTGAGATGATAAAGCTGAAAAATCATTACAAATGTTATACTTTTTCAAAGACCCTCCAAATAAGAAATAACCTCCAATTCATTTGTGAAATACCAAAATTTTTAATGAAAGTGTAGAAAATATTAGTAAGAAAGGAAAATTACTAGCCAATATTTCTTTCATATCACACAGTCATCTCAAAAGATTCAGAAATATATTTATAAATTTCATAAAGGTATTTATAAAATTTATTATAAATTTCATAAATGTATTTATAAAATTTATTATAAATTTCATCAAACTAAAATAGTTGAGAAATTTTATAGCCTAGTAAATGACATTGTATGAGTCAGTGTCCAACCAGGGAAACAGACTAACAGAAGACATGCATTTGAGATTTATTGGAAGAAATTTCTTAAATGATTTTGAGGCTGGTTAGCCATAACCAAAATCTCAGGGTAGGCCCAGAAAATGTTCTAACAACTGAGCCACATCCCCATCCCTAAGGGAAGGTCATCAAGAAGGGAAGACATAATTACAGCAAGGGCAGGCTATAATTCAAAGGTAAATCTGAATTTCCAGTCCGCAAAGCATTTTATCCATCATGTATAAGGAACTCCTTTAAATAATAAACAAAATATCATAAAACCTAATGAAGGCATTTCACAAAACTGGATATATAAATAGTCAAAAATCATGAAAATAGGTTCAACTCTGTTAGTCATCAAAGAAATGAAAATTAAAATTACAAGGTAGTGCACAATCTCCACAATGGCTACAATGAAAAAGACAAAAAATACACAGGTCTGGGAGGATGTGGAGGAAGCATAAATTATTCTGCTAGATATGGGTACTTTCTTAACTGTTCTTGGTATAAGCACCATGGAAAAGGGAATGTCTACCAAAGGTGATAGTACACAGGCCCTGTGGCTCCTCATGACTAAGAGAGTCTACTCCTAGGGGTACATGGTAGAAGTGCATATGAACACCTAAAAACATGCTCAGGAAAGTCAGAACCCACTATTGGTGACAACTTCAAACTGTAAACAATTCAAAGACTTATCAGTAGGAGAGGGAACACAATACACATTATGACATATTCATTCAATAAACTGCTACACAGAAATATGGATAAAAGTCTCATTGTATACATAGTGTGGATGAATCTCAATAATTTCAAGGAAAAGAAGCAAGTTGCTCTTGATATACTTCCACATACATAAAGTTTAAAATCCAGTGGATGTCATCTAGTAATTATATTTGAGGAGGGGTACATATAATCAGACATGAGGATAAGCAGTATTTCTAAGGTGTCAAAAATGTTCATTCTTATTCTGGGGGCTGAATAAACAGACGTGTACAGTCTGATTCAATTTGTTTTTAAAAAAAAAAACCACAGAGCTATGCTTTTTTCTTTGTCTCTCCTGCTCCATGTGTTTACTTTTAAATATTGGGCCTGCATGTATTTCAGAGCATACACTCTGAGAGTCAAATGACTTGTTCTGCATTTTAGCTACAAGATGTGTGATCTTTGACAAATCGCTCATTTCTCTATTTCATTTCCCTCATGGTAAGATTGGGAAAAATAGTATCACCTACCATATAGGGTTGTTGGGAGGGAAAAAAATGAAAGCGCATGTAAAATAACAGGATAAATAATAGTGCATAAATAATTTTAGATATTATTACTAAAAAATACTGGTCACATAATACATGTATATTCATGTTTTAGATGAGCACATATATAAACACAATACACATGTGTGTATATTAATATGTGTATATGTACACAGAGATATAAACATACATAATTAGACCATAAACACACACATACACATATATATATATATATATATATATATATATATATATATATATATATATATATATTACTCCATGGCAGTTTATCCTTTATTTTCTTTCAAATAATTCAAAATATTATCTTTTATTGCCTTATTTCTCTCTTGCAGTTATGTGCATAAAAACCTGGTACTAAATGTAGTTTATGGCAGTGCTATGAGGGGCAGATGTAGCAATAGTGCCCTTTATTTCCTTTTTCAGGCATAAGACTTAATACTATGTAACAGCCTAAAGGATAATGTTGTGTCATTTTTAATTCAAATAACCGGAGATTAAGTCATATCAGCATTGCAAAATCCATCTTTACTACTTATCAACAATTGACTGACCTGTTATCCTAAGGCGAATCTAAGTGCTGCTCACATATTAGGTATTATTTATAACTATTGTGTAGATTGGGCCATCGGAATGAAATTTGAAGAAAATAAAATACTTACGTCAAGCCTCTGAACAATGAATTGTTCCTGTGAGGAGAGGAATGTGGCAGGACAAACTCAAGAGGGTACAATTTACTCATTTTTTTTCCCAAATCCTTGGGAATACATCATGGACAGAAGTCAAGTTAATTTATATACTTATTATATGTTTTGTTGTTTTTTTTTAACCAAAACGGAACATTCTTTAAGATGAAATGGTGGTGTTATTGATAATATTGCTGGGACATAAGGAGTTCGCTAAGGCACCTCTATGCAAACTATAGATAGGGTCACTTTAGATACAAAGCTTCTTTGGAAAGGAGATGTAGTTATTAAGTGGTGTTTGGGGTGTGTGATTTGGGGTGGGTAACACTGGCTCTGCTAGGTGAAATTGCAGTCCAAGTTCTAAATGAAGCTGACACAGGCCCCTAGAAGGGGCAGCCCGGATGTGTTTCTCAAGGGTGTGTATGTTCTCAATTCACACTAGTCCAGCTGCAAGTGCCTTCTCACATTGTGTATGCAGCATTTTCATGAGTCTGTGAATCTACAGCAGGCTCCTGTATGACATAGAAAATGTTACAATCAGAAATTTTGGTCTTAACCCAATGTTCCTATTAATTATCTATGACTGAACTATCCCTTTAACTCCAAGCACCCGCTTCTGTCCAAAGAAGTATTCCCTCCTTCCCAGGTCCAAGTTAGACATTGCTCTGTCTCCCTAGAACACCCTATGCACCTTTCTCTCAAGGCAATTTTCACAGGGTCTCTCAGTCACTCATTTGCTGATGTGTCTGTGGTTCTTCTCTTAGGCTTTTGATAGCACCCACCATGTCACATTTACCTTTATGTCTCTTGGGCCAAACTCACTACCCATTGGCCAATGCTGCATGGTCATTATGGCTTTATTAAATATTAGGACAAATATCTGGGGGAAAAAACTTTGAATCTTACAAATCCCTTTCATATTCGCCTATCTAATGTAAGAATTTCTCAGAACAGATGCTCAGTAAATATAGTAGTGGATATTTTTGTCCTTTAAATAATGCAGAAACTCAGCTAAATTTATATTTCAGTAAGTCTACCATATATTAAGAATAAATTTAAATAAATTGGTTTGTTTGCATTCTGTAATTCTATTTTGCATGAAACAAGCAGAGGAAGAAGTCATTCAGGCTTCCACATACCTGGCAAAATGGCCTTTTCAGCAGCAATGATTAATAGAATTGTTCAGCATATTCGAGGAACATTGTAATACAGCAGTAAGAGAAGACCAAAATCTTGCATACTGAACTGTTGTTCCTAATGTTTTATACATGATTTCTCAGCCCATTCCAGACACATCAAAGTTCATTGCTGACCACTGGTAAACACATTCATCTTTGTCTGAGACCTTTGCAAGAGCTTCTTTAACTTTATTGTCTTATTTAATATACTCTAACCAACATCATCCCAATGGGAGCTGTTGTCTTAATGCTTCTGTTTTTTGTTTTGTTTTGTTTTTGTTTTTGCACTGAAATATTAGTTTATTTGAGTGTCCTCATTTAAAGCTGACCATTCAAAATTTTAGATTTCTCTCTAAACCTATCATTTCAACTAACTATTTAGATGAATGATTAGACAGATATTTTAACTTATTTACACTCAAGCATCCTCATTTGGTTCCTTAGGTATTTTAAGCTTATTTCTAATATGTGTTGTTTTATTATCAGGTCTTTTTGTTGATATTAGTTATATATGTTGCTTCTATAGTCCAAATAAAGCTTAATGTTATGCTCATTAATATATGTATTATATTTTGCCTATATTGAAACTAAAAGTAGCTGATTGATCAAAAACATAATATTCTCTAATTTTTATGTCTGTATGATAAAATATAGTTAAGGTCAGATTCCTGAAAATAAAACATAGAAATTAAGCACAATGCCATTTGTGTTTGCTTAATTGTACATTGGATTTTGCAACAGAATTTTGAAAAAGATATTCAATACCTCTGAGATGAACACTGGATTACATTTTTTTAATTACACAATTCTGTAATATTTTTACAATACCACCTTAACTGATCTCTTACCCTTTCAATTTAAAAACCTCTCTTCTGTATTTGGTCATTATTATCATCTGGAATATCATTTTGATTGTCTCTTTATCTTTATATCTAAATATTAGTTTATTAGTTCAGGGAAACTGAGGCTATTAAAAAATTCCATAGAACACCTTCAGTATGGGTGGCCAGTATGCTAGTCAGCTTTTCATCACCATGACCAAAATACCTGAAAAGAACAGTTTAGAGAAGGAAAACTTTCTTTTGGCTCATGGAATCAGAGATTTAGTCCATGATTGGTCAACTTCATTGCTTTCGACCCAAGATGATGCAAAACAGTGTAGAAGAAGGGCATCATGGAGTAAAGTTGCTCACCTATGGCTGGCTAGGATGCAGGGGTGGGAGAAGGGGCTGCAGGAAAGATGCACCCTTCCAATGCCTGTCCCCAGTGATCAACATCCTCCATCCAAGGCCCACTTGCCTACAGTAACCATTCAGTTCATTCAAACCAGTTCTCACAGACCAGTCATTTAATCTCTGAGCATTTCTGCATTAACACAGGAACATTTGGAAGACAACTTATATCCAAGCCTTAACAGGTTGAACATACTGTCTATTTACTTTATTCCTAAACAAATGATTTTATATTCTTCTGGACATAAACATCAAGCAATCCAGTTTTGTGTTTCTTATTTTGTTTCTAGTGTTGTGAGTTTCTGACTAATATGAAGGCTTATTTTGACTCTCTTTCAAAGTGGAATACCATAAGAAATTGAACATACCTAAAAATATGGCAGCTGGATTAAGAAAAAAAATCTATTTTCTTGCAGTCCAGAGTTATCTGTGTATCCAGATCATTGCTACTTCCTAATATAAAATATACCAACATATTAAAATTATGAAATAGAGAATATGTTGAACTTATTTTTTCAATTGCGTTATGATGATTCATTTTACATATAAGAATAGATTTTATTATTTTGTTTTTAAATTGAACATTTATAAACAAAAATGTGCAGATTTTCCTTCATATGTCATTGTTAAAGAAGATATTTGGAGGAACAAAGCTGTGTATCAAAAATGATAGAAAACAGAAAAGACAAATCAGACAATTGGACTAAGCATTTTTAAAACTCACTAGGTTAATCAGTTTCATTTTAGCACAACAAGTTGCAGAAGACACACTGGTTCATTGAACTTGCCTGACGGAAGTGATGCCCAAGGAACACTTTAACAGGAATCAGCAAGAGAAGCAACTTTCATTACTGAGCTGCTGAATTTGCACTCAAAGTCCTCTAAGGCAAGGCTTACTACAACAGAATTGAGATTTAAAGAAAAAAAGAAAATGCTCAGCACTGTATGAAGAGAATTAATTGTGGCTGATATCCTCAAATGTAAAAGATAAGAATCCACTTGTAACTTCATTGTCATTAAGCATTTCTAGTTTACTCTTTAACATTGTTTTAATAGAAAGTAAAATCTGAGAAAGAAAAATTTAAGCAGATAAATATTATCCAATGAATGAATATACTTGGGATGCTGTTTATTACTAAAAGTGAGCAGAGCATAGAGTAAAACTAACAATGGATGTCTTATATACATGCATGTATGGGGCATAAAAGAGAGAAGAACACTTCAGTAGATAGATAAGTTGGAAATAAGTAGATAGAAAGGGGTAATTATTCTAGTTATAGTATGGTTCTATTACAGAATTTTTATACCACTTAAAAGTATATTTGAACTGTGCCTTATAAGAATGTTCAGTTACAACCCTTATTGGTTACAAATAATAGAATGTATGAAATATGAAAGAAAAGGACCTCTTCTAAACATTTTCAGAAAAGCTATTTAATATTGAATGATGTTAAAAATGATAGTCTACTCTTCATTGAAGTTTAGAGGTCAAGTATATATAGTACTCAGAATGTTTTTTCCATTTACAATAGAATTTTTTAAATTTATTTTCTTATTTTTATTGGTAATTATAGTTGTACATAATGATGGGATTTATTGTCACATATTCATAGACGCATAAAATACAGCAATACAATTTGATCATTATCCCCACCCCCAGACCCCACCCATCTCCCACCTCCTATTCCCCAGATCCCTTGCCTCTCTTTCTTGGTCCTATATTTTTCCTACCATGTCCAAATACATTAACATAATTCTTATATCTATGAAGAATATTTTAATACATGACTATATATATACAGTGACAAACTTATGAATGCTTGGAAGTACCATTCTTTAACTGGAAATGTTGAAACTGAGTTAAAGCATGGTACACATAATATGTTTTAACAACTGAATAAGCATTTAAGTAAAACAACACCTATAATTACCAACATATTTTAAGTGTATGATATTCCCAAACATTTTTTTATCCTCTAAGTACTTTTATAAGTTATTCAAGGTACATATGTAGTGAAATCATAAATAAGATTGAATAGAATAAAAGTTTACATTTTTACTGATGGAGCCACATATTACAGCTTTTCTTCCACCATGTATTTTGCATTTGTAGGAAAATTGTTATTTATTCAGATCAATTTCCCATATTTCTAAAACAACTTCTGGTCTGTTTTGTTATATTTTCTTCCAAATTATCTTCTTTCAAAGAAGTTAGATGAACTCCTGAGAAGCTGAAAGAATAGTAAAAAGAATTGTTTCATTTCCATTATTCTACAATTAAATAAATCTACAGATACATTCTAACACAGAAATAACTAAATATAAGTGAGGGAGACAAAAGAATATGTAGGAGGCACATCCTCCTCTTAAGAGCCTTGGCCATGAGTACACATGCCTTCAAATAAGTGGCATAGTCACACGCAACAGTGGCTGGGGAACAGATGAACATCTGCTCTTTTGGTCACCATATGGAGAAGGTTCTCAGTCCCCCTCCTTATAAGACATATAATCCAAATTCAAACTCCAGGGCCTCAGAGTGATGCAGATTTCAATCTGTTCAGTTCCCATGAGATTCCTCATGCGCTAGTAACTAAAAGTCAAGTTATCTCTTGCTCTTAAATACGAGCATCCACACATCCTTGGGCTTTGGCCTGGAAGTGATATGCATCATTTTACTTATATGCTATCAAAAGATGCTATCAAATGCACCACTTGATACTAGAAAACTGTTGAAGTTATTTAGCTGGTTGCCTTTCATAATACCCAGGTATTGAAAAATATTTGTTTTGGGTGTTATCTGGCAAAGCATCAAAATGATTTGCCAATATTTTTCCTGAAATTTTAAACTTATGTTATTGATAATATGTATATATCACTTTCTGCAATAGCCTGTCTAGGACTGGTACTGTCCCATGAAATCATGCTTAATACTTTGATGCACTTAATTGGGTTAAAGGAAATAATTAGTGTTGCTGTCCAGTGATTTAAACTGAGTATAGTTTTAAACACTAAAATCAAAGATGGACCATTTAAATTAGTAAGGCTGTGTAACAGAAGTCAGAAGAAATGGCAAAAACTCCATTGTGAGGTAGACAAATTTTTAAAAAGCTTCAGTATTTTGAAAGTTTTAAGGATTTATATATTTAAAATTAATTAAAATAAAAAGTAATTATTATAATTTAATTTTTATAGCTTACCAGATTTCCCTGTGATGTTTTCTCCCCTTTCTTTGGAATAAACTTTGTATTACTATTTTTTGTATATGTGTGATTATTTTAAAGAGAGGAACAGTGAGAGAGAAAGAGGGAGAGAATCAATTTTGTTTAGTTTTTCACGTGGCTTTCATTCCTCTGACACTTTGTTGTGAATGTGGTACTGGGGTTTGAACTCATGTCCTAGCATATGCCAGGCAAGCTCCGTAACTACCGAACCACCACCTCAGCCCTGTATTACTATTTTTAATAAATGCAAAATATTTTTTAAATAATTCTGCATACAATGGAAATAAGCTGAGGACAGATTACTATTTCACTAGATCCTTCTTTTCATAAAGAACTTGTTCTACTTTCAAAGGAATGGAAAATACTGAAGAAAAATAAAAATAAAAAATGAGAAAACCCCACAGGAATCTAGTGCATTCTTATCCAGATAAGGCATTGCTCAACTTCTGATGGAGACCTCAATGCCGTCATAGTGTAATAGGAAAAAGGACCTGAACCTTCCCACCATGTCAAAATTACCTCTAGTAAATTTATGTATATCATTTGTTCTGAGTTCAAAGTTTCTAATGAAATTGAGTGCCTTTTGGTGCTCAACCATTAACACCGCGTACGTGAGCCTTAGTTAAACAGAATCTAAAAATTCCTAACTCATGTTTTCCCTGGCATTAACCATACTCTTCCTCATATTTTAAGCTACCTTTTTTTTTCATTTTTAGTCATTGTGCTAAATTCAGATCCATCTACCTCACTCTTTCTTCATTTTTCTTCTATCCTTTACATTGTTGCACTGATAATTCCTCTCAAGTTCTATCTTAAAATGTCTTGTTGGTATGGTATTCAAAAGATTCTTTCATATGTACATTATGAAGACAAATTATATTTAATCCGTTATATTAGATTATATCCCTCAGGAATTTATATAAGGACAATAAAACATCAGAATTATACTGTTATTCTAAAGACAATGAGTCTTCTCCATTGCTCTAGTACATTTTCTTGCCTTTTGAAGATTTTTTTGTGTTCCCTTTCTAACATACAACATCAAGTTAACATCAGACTTATGTGCATTTAAACATTATTGATATTCCAGTATGGATAAAGTTTAGAAGTAAATATATATCCACAATAAAACACTTTGTTAGAAGTGGAGTTGAGTAGTTTCTCCAAAGGGAGATAGCACATTTTGGCTGGTGTCAGAATAGCATCAATCTATGGAATCATAACATACAGTTAAGCTTTATTGACATCTTTTGTGGGATAAACCATTATTAGTGGTGGTGGAGGAGACGATTCCTGCATGGTGTTGGATATTTCAGGTTCCTGACTTTACCAGCCAGATGCCAATAGCATTCATTCTTGTTGTGACAATCAAGTACATCTCCAGATGTTATAAAATATCCCTGGGAATAAAGTTGCCCCAGTTGGTCACCACTGGATTAACACTAACTGATGAAACAGCCCCCAAACACAATGGTTAAAAGCAGCAGGAGTTCATTTCACTCAGTATATTTCTGGACAGATAGACAGACTGGTGAGTAATTTCTTCTTCATACTCTTTCAGGCATCCAGACTGAAGGAGACTAAGCAATCTTCAATAAGGGTTTCCAATTTTGTCTGGTTCTTTCTGGCTAAAACCCAAAATGGATAAAAGAGACTAAAGGTAATCTTCAATTCCTTAGACACTTGATCTTCAAATTATGCAATACTATTCAATATGCTTTCCATTGGTGTTTTAGCACTTTTGCTGCTGTAACCAAAAGACATGACAAGAACATTGTAGAGAAGGAATACTTTATTTGGGGCTCATAGTTTCAGAGGTCTCAGTCCATAGACAGTTGACTCAGTTGCTCTGGGCCCATGTGAGGCACAGCATCAAGGCAGAAGGTTGTGGTAGAGGAAATCAGCTCAGGACATTACAATCAGGAAGCACAGAAAGACTCTGCTCACTTGGTGAGTAGATAAAATATAAACCCCAAAGGCATGCCTCCAGTCACCCATCTGCTTCACCCAGACCCTTTCTGCCTGCAGTTACCACTCATTCACTCATTAATCATAATCCTATGATTAATTCACAGATTAGTTTAAAGCTCTCATAACACAATCATTTCAACTCTCAATTTTCTTGCATTATATCACACATGGACACATAGTAGCTAATGAAAAAAATGGTAAGAATAAATTCCATGGCTACATGAAACTGCAAAAGATGCTGAAACATTATCATAGCTCCAATCCTGGGAGGAGGAAGAACACTTTTGGGTGAACAGTTAACCATGATTTCCTATTCACCAATAATCTATTTGCTTCCTTCATCTGGAATATATTAAACACTCAAATGCTTTTCAAGGGAGATAGACCAAAGTCCTCTCTGTTTAATACATGCAGTTCAGTTCAGATTCCAAGACCTCAAGATCATTCAGGGTTTTTTTATTTATTTATTTTGCACTGAGATGTAGTTGTTTAGTTATTCATGGTCCAATGATGAATGAACTAAAAGCAACTTATCTGCCTTGCCCACACTTATAAGCTTCAAATACACAAATATCTCTCACATCTTAAGATTGGTGGCCTAGAGGTAGTACACATTCCCTTGGCAGGAGTTAGTCACAAGATCACATCTAACTGCAATGGCAATTGCAATATGAAGCAGCCTAACACAAACAAAAAAGGAATTTTGTTTTGTTGAACAGGTAGCCAAGTTATCAGTCTCCAGCACATAATCTAATCTGACGAGTGCTGTACAAGAATATACACAGCCTCAGGTTATAGAATGAAGTATGTTTACAATATTTTGGGTAATTCAGTATTGAGTACTACATTTTAGAACCCACAAATGCCAGAAGGTCTAAGAGGATATATTTGTTTTCCATATGAGAGGAAACTGGCAGGTAATAGACTTAGTTTGAAGGCTGGCTGCCATTCCTAAATGCTGCACAAAACAAAAAAGTGAGGAAAATGCCCCTAGTTTAAAAGAGAAATTAGTGGATTAGGAAAGAAGATTGCAAGTCTGGGGACAAACAGTTTCCCCATGATCATTATGGATGTTCTGGGTTGTGTGTTTAAGAAAACAATTTTAAATCATATCTGGGCACCTGGAGGGTGAAAATTTGTTTAGAAATGAGTGATGAATGATCTAATAAAATTGAAATACCTTATGATAGGCTAAAAACTATAGGGTTGGCAGAGAAAAGGACAAGCATTTGTTCCCGCCAATGCTACTTCAGCTTCAGTTTTCTGTTTCAGTTTTGTCCCTCCTCCAAATGTGTACAAGTTTGTTGATAGTTTTTTGATGTGTAGTTTCCATAATTTTGTCAAAGAAAATTTTCAATGATTAAGACAGTCAAGGAAAACTACTCAAGAGAATCGCAATAGTAGAGAAGATTGAACTCCACTCTGCTTCAGCAAGACAGAAGCCTTGCTAAGTGCTGGGTGAAACAGTGTGGAATACTGGATGCCACTGGGGAGAATCCATGTTTTTAGTCTCTGTGGGTTTGCGAATTAGCATTTATCCAACTTAGGCCCCTACCCTAACACAGGACCTGGGAGATAAGAGCACTATCTTTTTGATGGTTACATGATGTTTTTCTAGATCTTTGAAAAAGGCATTCAGGGATTGTAAAACTGGCAAGAGACTATGAGAAAATTTGCCTTTCAAAAGAGCAGAGAAAGAATTTATATTTCCAAGTTTTCTGAAGTAAGCACTCTTAAGAGAGGTAATGGATCCATAGTCAGGAAAAAACTTTTTAATGCTTAATCAAGCTGAGGGGAACATTAAGATCATCTATTCAGTACTGAAGTATAAAAGTTGTATATTCTGGTAAAGTGGAGGCAATCACTAACATATTTTTGGATATACTTTTCTAATGATATGGTGTCAAAATCCATTAGCTGTCTTATGACTCATATAAATCAATCAATGTAAATGTTATGCATAAATCTCTCACCTAAAATGGCTAAGGTAAGATAGTTCCTTTGGTTCCACACTTACATTCTGCATATATTTATGATGTGTCTATCTTTAAATCTTAATTTTAATTATTATTTACTTTATATAGTCATCAAAACTTTGGAATAATATTTAAATGATAAGGCAAACCAAAGTGACCATGTGCAAATTATCTATTTTTTAGTAAAACCTTTAGGCTCTGGTCTAGTAAAGACTGCTTTACACAATGAAATCAGGATTTGGATCATGACTTTCCGCGTTTTTATGAGTATTTGTCAAATACCATGCTAAATTCCAGGTGTACAACATTCACAATTTTTCCCAAATCCTAGAGAAAAGAAACAGGCACGTGTGATGTAGTCACATTTTTCAGAGTGGTTTACTTTTCTTTATTATTCTAATACTTTCTGAATTATCCTCATGATGTAATATTAACATTTAAGTTTCATGTTTGTTTTCAAAACATTTTTAATTGGTGCATTATATTGAACATAATAATGGGATTTGTTGTCACATCATAGATGCACACATTACAGCAATATAATTTTGTCAATATCTTTCTCCTCTCGACTCCCCCACCTCCCTCTTCCCATTCTCTGGTACCTTGCCTCTCTTTCTGGGTCATACATTTTTCTTAACATACCCAAGTGTAGTGCCATCATTCTTATACTTATGAAGAACATTTTTAATATATATGAGAATATCAAATACAAAGGCATACATATGAAAGCTTGGAGTGTACCTTGTTTTAACTTATGTCCTGCATTTCCCATTCTCCTCACTTCCTCTTACCTCTTGTTCTTTTTAGATATATTTGACATTTACATTCTATATATTTTTTACAAAAATAAGCATCTTTGTAAAAGGATGCAATATAAGGGCTGGAGTGTGACTCTGTAATTACAGCACTTGCCTGGCATGCACAAGTACATGGGTTCAAATCCCAGCACCCACGTACACAACTAAGTGTCAGAGCAATGAAAGCTATGTGAAAAATTCAATAAAAATTGATTTTCTCTCTCTCTCTCCCTCTCTCTATCACTGTCCTTCTTTCTTTTTAAAAAAGATGTAGTATAGTTTATTCTTATTCAGTCCTCAGTATTCCCCACCCCCTCTTCCTTTCCCTCTATTAGTCTTTCTGTTGAAAATAAAATCTCCAATGAATAAGTGGGCAAAAGAACTAAACAGACAGACACGTCTCAAATGAAGAAATGTAAATGGTCAACAAATACATGAAAAAAATGCACAACATCTCCAGCAGTTAGAAAAATGCAAATGAAAACTATCATGAGATTTCTCCCCATTCCAGTTAAAATTGCAATATTCAAAAATATAAGCAACATATATTAGCAGGGATATGAGGAAAAGTGTATATTTATACATTGTTGGTGGGACTGCAAACTGGTACAACCACTTTGAAAGCAGTTTGGAAATTCCCCAAAAAACTAGGAATAGATCCACCATTTGACACAGCTATCCCACTCCTTGATATATATCTAAAGGACCTAAAAGTAGCATACTACAGTGATGCAGTCACATCAATGTATATAGCAGGTCGATTCACAATACTTAAGCTATGGAAAGAATCAAGGTGCCGTTCAGCTGTTGAACAGATAAAGAAATTGTGGCAGCTACACACAAGGGAATATTACTCAGCCGCAAGGATGAGTGTCATTTGCTGACTAATGAAACTGGA
>PVKS010033828.1:0-21379 GCA_004027875.1 Aplodontia rufa | reverse complement strand
CTGGCTTTCATTTGCAACGCTGTGAGTGGATTTTCTGCCTCACTGCTGGCCACACAGGTGTCCTCATGGCACAGGACGTCCTGGCCCACTCGTGCAGGACAGGTGTGTGTGCTCAGGAGCCCACGTGACAGCGTCTCGGCACAGCGAGGCTATGGCGGGCGCAGGTCCCTGCCTTACCTTTAGCGCACACGTGCTCCCCGGCCTGCGCTCCTCTGGTCCGCAGCGGTCTCCAGGTGCCCGGGGCCGTGCTCCGATGTCATCTTTTCCTGGCGCTCATCCTCCCTCTGGCTCCCGGTCAGAGCCTGCAAGAGGAGAGCAGCGCCTTCATTTCAGCAGTCAGTGCACTTCCGATCCCCTTCTGACTCTCCCCCAGCTACAGCCAATGCCAGTTCCAGAAGCCCACCTCGTCACGTGGGGCTGGAGTGGAGTTCTCTCCCCGTGACCAGGATGGAAGCTGGCCTGGCTCCCTCTGGGGCCCTGCATGGACAAGCCGGGGCAGGCAGGCTCTGCCTCGCTAGGAGGCGATTCCAGAGTTCTCTAAGTCACCTACATCAGTCACACAATCAGGGCAGTCAGCGGGGGACAGAGGACCCAGCAAAGCATCCCCTCAGCGCTGCCCAAACAAGGTGACATCCCCGAGCCTGGTCCTTAGCAAATGAGTCACAGTGGAAATGAGACACCCCAAGAGCAATGCCAGCGGAGACCCTCACTCTGTGGACTCGCCACTCTCCCTAACAAGAATAGAACAGCTTCCCGGAAGCTGAGCATCACACAGCAAGCACCTACCCGCTGTCAACTGCGGGGCCAAACTGCTTCACACATGGGTGACAGAGGGACAGGGAGAGTGGAAGCCGCATGTGTGCAAGTCACCACGTGGCTAGAGGCCGCTGTCCCTTGTCCCGAGGGTGTCCCTGCACTTCGCCTGGCCCTCTGCACCCTCCAGCAGGAGGTGCAGGATGGCGGGGGCAGGAGTTGACCCCATTCCTTCAGGAGAACCTTTGCTCCCCTTGATGACGCTTCCCTGGGAAGCCATCTCTCCCAGCATGAACCTAACGTTCAAGTTCAGCTACAGCGAAAGCGTGGTGTAAGCTGGGAGTTTCTTGAGACAATAATTTCCTTTTAGGAGGAAATCAGAGATTGTTTTAGGAAACAAACAAAAAGTTGATTTGTTTTTGATCTTCCAAAGCTAACACAGATTCATTTTATGTTAAGTGTTTTAATTAAACATCAAAATGCCAACAAAATTAGATTTGAATGGAGAGCACTGGTGTTCATATAAGGTAGACAGGGAGGGTAATGGTTTGCATGGTTTAAAAAGAGAATGAGGAGTTCTCCATTCATGCATGTGGTCCTTGGGATTTCTGCATAAGACCTGGGGTTCAGAGCATGCTCCAGAGGTGTGCTGTAGTCCACGCCTCTGCTTTACAAAGAAGACAAGAAGGCAGAGAGAGAAAGGAGACTGCAGAAGGCACGTGGGCAGAGCTGGCCCTGGGACTTGGCACATTTCCCACCTCACCACATCCCCAGGCCAAAGCATCTGTGCACAGTGAGGTGCCCAACAGCACCCAGTGTCACCTGTAAGGAACTGGTTAAATCCCTCACTCTGTTAGCAAGACCACACAGCTCAGGCCAACTCAGACCCCAAGCGCAGGCAAAAGAACTAAGCAGACGTTTCCTGATTGCCTGGAAGAGCTGCCGCTTACTGAGTGCTGACCATAAGCCACACACAGGCCAGGCACATCAATTACATCGCCACTGATGCTTCCAGGAACTCCAGAAATAACACAGATGCTATCATATCCTGAGATGAGGAACCTGAGCCAGGGATGTGAGATGGCTTATCTCACACAGCGAGTAAGTTGTATGATTCCACAACTCCACACACACCAACTTCCTGCCTGCAACAGGAAGATAAATAAACCAAGGGAAGGCTCAGCATGGTGGTGCACCCCTGCAACCCCAGGGGCTCTGGAGGCTGAGGCAGGAGGATCACAAGTTTGAGACCAGCCTTAGCAATTTAGTGAGACCCTTGGCAACTTAGCAAGACTCTGTCTCAAAATTTTAAAAAAAAGGCTGAGGTTGTGATTCAGTGGTAAATCAGGATTGGATTCAGTCCCCAGTACCAAAATCAATCAATCAAGGAAATCCACATCTATCTGAAAATCTCAGAGGCAGGAACAGAAACCCAGTGGACAATCTTTGAAAGGTCACTAAGGAGTAGTGGGGAGATGAACGGCGAACTTATCTTTAACGACTCCTTACATGCACGAGGGGCGTGTCTAAGATGATAAGCATGCATGAGGGGCGTGCCTAAGATGATGAGCATGCCAGGGGGCGTGTCTAGGATGATGGACATGCATGAGGGGCGTGTCTAAGATGATGAGCACAGCACATGCACAAACGCAAGCAGAGCAGACAAGTTCATTCAGAGCCTTCAGTCAAGGATTCTCGTGACGCCAAGCACCTGAGGATGAGCAGGGAAGTTCAAGGTCTCCACGAGATACAGTGGATGACCTTGAATCACCCTCCGTATTAGTTTGCTGAGGCTGCCATAACAAAATGCCACAGACGGTGGCTTAGCTGGACAGCTTGTCTTCTCGGGGCTCTGGGGGGTTGAGGCCTGGACTCTGCATTGGCACAGCTGAGTTCCTTTGGGGACTCCTGTCTTGCGAAGGCCTGTCCTGCTGTCTCTCCTCTGTCTGCGCACTGCTGGGGGCTCTTCTGTGTCTACATTTCCTCCTCTTTCAGGGACATCAGTCAGAGTGCACTGGGCTCCTCAGGGCCTCTGTTTGCCTAACTGCCTCTCCAAAGGCTCAGTGTTCAAATGCACTTCTGCTGGGAGGCACCAGGGTCCCGGCTTCAAGATGACCGGGAACACAGTACAGCCAATTACCCTTGCTACACGATTAGCTCAGGCCACAGCAGTGAAGACCCAGCTTCCCAAAAATAATCACCTGCCACAAGGTTGATCACGAAAAGCTGAAGCTCTCTAATACTTGAGTTCAAAGTCAGGAGTGTAAGGGTCTCCCATAGGTTTTAGGTTAAAAAAAAAAAAGGAGGGGAGGGCCAGGTTCAATGAAGTCAGGTGACAACGGTCTAAACTAGAGATGAGAAAAACACCATCAGTGGTCTGTCCAGTCAGAAGCCTGCTTTTATAAATAAAGTTTTATTGGCACCCAGTCAGCTCATTAGCTTACACAGTGCCTATGGCTGCTACAGAACTTTCACTGCAGAGCTGAAGAGGGATGAGGAATCCCCCTGGACCTCAAGGCCAAAGCCACTGACTATCTGGCCCTGTTCAGAGACAGTTCCTAGCTCCTGGTTTAAACTGTGTATGTCAGCCTTGTCCCCTGGAAGATCCTCAGGGTTTTGAAGTATGTACTTCCAACTTCAGCCAGAGGATAGATAGAAAAATCGCCTCTTACACAGGAGGGCTGCTAATACCTTTCAAAGCAGAAGGTGCGCCAGTTTAGATGGGAGCTGGGAAGTCTTTGAATCAAGAGCCACACATTAGAGCCCACCAGAGCACATCAGAATCAGAGCAGCCATAGGCACTGTGCAAGCGAATGGGCTCTCTGGGTGCCAATAAAACTTATTTATAAAAGCAGGCATCTGGCTGGACATGACCTGCCGGTGGTGTTTTCCTCCAACTTTATATCAGATAAAACTGCCTGCGAGCACCACACGGAAGAGCTGGGTTTGCATGCGGACCAGTTGAATAAGAGGACTGCGCGCTGTTTAGAAAGCACACATGCCCACCCCAGAACACCTGGAGGAGCCGAGCCCGGCCGCCTGCCCTTGCACGGCCGCCTGAACTTACAGAAGTTGAACACACGCTTAAAAGGACTCTGCTGGAGCCGATTCTTCCTCAGTTCACCTAAAGAAAGAGTCTCCCTCCCCACACCAAAGCCTTTCGTAGGACCTGTGCTCATGGAACACATTTTGGGAAATGCTGAAGTCAGGCCATGGGGGTTGTGGATCAGTCAGCTGGACAAAAGACATCTACAGAGCTTCTTAGCACTGATTACAAAAGGAAGGTAGGATGAACCACAAATAACACCACTTAACACCCACTAGGTTGGCTATTTTAAAAACCCCGAATCTAGCAAGCATTGATAAGAACGTGGGTAAACTGGAGCTGTTGTGCAGTGGCCCAGAAGAACGGAACTCGGTGCCGGTGCTATAAAGTCGGCTTGCGGCACTGAGAAAGGCAAGTGTTGAGTTGCACCTCTGCGTGCGCCCTGAGCACCCGGAAGCAAGGGCTTCTACACCAGCCTCACAGCAGCGTTAGTCACGATGGCGGTGGCGGCAACTCCCGGGGCCCCGGACAGAGAGCAAACTGCGGCACATCCAATCAACAGCACACTAGGCAGCCCTGAAGAAGGAATTTTATACGGGTGAAACAGGGATGAATCTCAGAGATCTTATAATGTAGCAAGCCAGAACAGCAGGATAAGCCGGGGGTGATTCCTCGTATGTACGTCATCTGGAGCAGCAGATTCAGGGACCTGAGGCAGGAGGCTGCCAGGAGGGAAGGACTGGGGAACGGGAAATGAATACTTATGGGTGTGGAGTTTAATTTTCAGACGATGGAAGTTCTGGAGGTGGATGGCGGTTATGGTTTCATGATATTGTAAAAATCTACTTAATGCTACTGAGCTGTGGATATTAAAATGGTAACTTTAACATTACATTATTTTAGCACAATAAAAAAAAAATGCTCAGAAAAAAAGCACAGGCCTGTAGCTGCATGGAGAGGGAGGCTGAGGACTTAAACTCTGACATCAGTTGAATACGTCATTCTGCTGAAAACCCCAGCAGCTGAAAGTGCCTAGCTTTCTTAGGTGACAATCTCATAGCTTGGAAAGCAGAGGAAGCAGTAGAGGGAGGTGTCAATCAAGGCGAAAATTTTGGGTGACAGAGAACAGAGCTAAATAGTGGTTGCCTGCTGTTGGAGGTTAAACAGTGCAGCAGGGATGCTGGGGCCTCGGCCGGGGCACCTCGGCCGGGGCCCCTCTGCCCAGTGCCACCTGGTCCTGCCCTTACCCACCCACCTCCTCCCCACTGGGCAGCCCAGGAAGTAAAAGTTCAGCAGCACTCAGAGGAACGTGCAACAAACCCCACCCACACGCTGTCACTCAAATGATCAAAGGCTCTTCTGCAATGATTTCACCTCCTGTCTCCTTTAAAAGGCAACCCAGCAGGATTTGAATCCCCTGGGTTCCTTTCTCCAGGGCAACTTTCCCTTGGTTTTTAGAGGCCACCACTGTTATGAACTTGGCGGACACAGTGTGAGAGAGTGTGTGTTTGTGTGTGAGTGTGAGTATGTGAGCAAGTGTGTGTGAGTGTGCATGTGTTAGAGAGCATGAGTGTGAGTGTGTGAGTGTATGTGAGTGCGAGTGTGTGTGTGTTTGTGAGTGTGAGTGTATGTGTGTGTGAGTGTGTAGACAGCCTATCTCATGATTTTGTGGGTCGAAAGCTTTTATGAAGATGTCCCGCCGTCTGCTGTGTTTTGCTCAGCACCATTTCCTGGGCATTCACTCTGTTCCACTCAGGTCTAGATCATGAACTGCCTGCAGTGCTGTCACCTGACCCCAGCACAGTCCAGCTCTCCGCTTCTGGATGTGCAGGATCTGGTGCTAACAGAGGGTACGACCTTCCTGGTTCTACTGAGCCGGTCCCTCTATGCAGGAGTGATGTGATCCATGTCTGAGTAAGTGGTTCCATGGCAGCACAGGAGCTGAGACTTCTCCTGGGACGTCTCCCCTGGGGCCCCGCAACTCTGCCAGGGATTTGGAAATGAGGGAGAACATTTTTGTGGGCCAGGCAGGACATGGGGCAGGGATGCCTAATTTTCTACAGCACAGGAGAATCTTGAATAACAAGACCTGTCCCACACAACCACCAGGAGCTGAGAAGAGCTGCTGACTTCCAGCAGAACCTTGTGCTACAGGCATGCATCCCAAGTCTCGTTAGAGGACGGGGCTCTCCAGCGAGCCACCTGTCACTGCCATGAGCACATGTTTGCCTGGTTTCCTGCCAAGCCCACCACTAGCCTTCTAAATGTCTGTGATTTTTAAATGTGTATTTCTCAGTGGGTAGAAAACCTTGCCATGAGGTTATCACTCCTTCATGTCTCTCCCTAGGGCAGGACCTGTTAATAAGGGGCCCATTTTTCTATTGGACAGTTTGAATTTTCTTTTTCAATTTTGGGAGTTAGGCTAGAGCAAGGACAGTGATTGGGGATGCACAAGCCTTTTGCCAGTTTGTCATTTGCTTTTAATCTTGTGGTGACAGATTGTGCAGAAGTTGTACATTTTGGTTACAGTGAAATTTAGTCAATTTTGAATGATTTTTGTGTTTCCTCTTTACAAAATCTACTTTATTCTGATTTTATAAGGCTGCCTCCTTTTTCCCCACCTAAGTGTTTACATTTTTTATTTCTTATACAGGGGTTTTTAATTTACATCACTATCTTTGTGTAAAGTGGGAATTAGGAATCTGATTTCTTGTGGAAAATCTGTTGTACCAGCACAGTCGATTTCTGATATTCTGTATTTTCCACTTTGACATCTGGCACATCCTATAGAATGGGATATAAAAAGATCCATATTTGTTCAGTCCATCATTGGGGTCCCTGCTCTATCATTGGCCTCTTTAATCTATCATTAGGCTATAATGTCAGGGAACTCCCCATTCTACCATGGGCTCTCTATTCTATCATTTTATCCTCACACTCTCTATTCTATCACTGGGATTCCTGTTCTATCTCTGGGTTCTCTATCCTATTGCTGGGCTCCCTATTCTATCATTGGGCTCCCTACTCTGTCTCTGGGTTCTCTATTCCATCACTGGGCTCCCCATTCTATCTCTGGGTTCTCTATTCTATCATTGGGCTGTCTAGTCTGTTTCACTGGTCTACATTTCAATTTTCCTCCATTAATAACACGATGTCTTAATTACTTTGACTTTATAATAAATTTTGAAAAAATGTTGCTTTTCCTTTTGCAAAATTCTTATTAAATTCTGGTATTTTTATATTTCCATTTATTTTTAGAATGCAGCTGTGATTTTGCTTAGCACTGCAATGAATTCCCAAATATTTATGAATGCTGAACATTTTATGACAATGATATCATTCATGTATGTGTCATTTATTTCTTCTTTTGTGTTTTTCTATAACTTCATACCCTTTTTGAAAGTTATTTGAGTTTCTGTACAGTGTTGAGTGCTGCAGAGATTTTTAAAACTCTAATCTGGGGAGATGAACCTATTCCTCCCTACATGTGGTAGAGTAGCTAGGTTTCCTTTCTATAGTGTGGTACAGCACATGGCTTGGCTCTTTCTCTTGGGCTGTATCTTGTGTCTTCTGTTTCAGCGACACTGGTCTTCTTTAGGCATCCCAAACGTGCTGACATAAGAATTTTGGGATATTAAAAAAAAAAACCAAACAAACAGATTCAATGCAATCCCCATCAAGATACCAATGTAATTCTTTACAGATATAGAAAGCAACTCTCAAATTCATTTGGAATAACAAGAAATTGAGAATAGCTAAAACACTACTAAGCTAGAAATACGAAACAGCTGAATTTACAATAACAGATCTAAAATTATACTATAGAGCTGTAGTAACAAAACCAGCATGGTGCTGGTATCAAAATAGAAATGAAGACTAACGGAATAGAATAGAAGACTCTGAGACAAACCCGCAAATCTTTAAACATCTGATTTTTGACAAACAGAATCAAAATATAACAATGGAGGAATGACAGGCTATTCAACAAATGATGCTGCGCTGGACAAACTAGACAGGCATTTGCAGGAAGTTGAAATTAGTTCCTTATCTCTCACCTTGCAGAAAATCAAATCAAAATGGATTAAGGAACTAGGAATTAAGCCAGCCACCATACAACTGCTAGAAAAAAAATTAGGACCAACACTCCAGCATTTGGGAATAGACAAAGACTTTCTCAACAAGACTCCTAAAGCAAAAGAATTAAAGTAAAAAATAAAGAATTTTTAAAAAGAATAAAAATGTTTGAATAAATTAATCAATGAGTGGGATGCCATTAAATTAAAAAGCTGCACAGCCAAGGAATTGGTCAAAATTATCAAGAGACAACCTACAGAATAGGAGATAATCATGGCCTGTGATTCCTCTGATAGGGGGACTAATATCCAAAATTTACCAGAAACTCAAAAAACTTAATACCAAAAACTCACATGATCCAATCAATAAATGGGCCAAAAAGCTAAATAGAAACTTCTCAACAGAGGGAATTGAGCAAGCCCATGAATACATGAGGAAGTGCTCTAAATCACTAGTAATAGGAAAAATGCAAATCAAAGCTACATTAAGATTTCACCTCAATCCAGTCAGATTGGCAAAGATGAAGAATACAAACAATAACAGATGCTGGAGGGGTTGTGGGGAGATAGGAATAGTAGCACATTGTTGGTGGAACTGCAGACTGGTACAGCTGCTCTGGAAAGCAGTGTGGTGAATCCTCAAAAAATTAATGATGGATCCATCATACGATCCACCTACCCCTCTTCTGGGTATTTTCCCAGAGGAGTTAGAATCGGCACATTACCATGACACAGCAAAATCCATGTGCATAGCAGCTCAATTTACAATTATGAAATATGGAATCAACTCAGACGCCGGATGAATACCGGATGAATGGTGGTATATCTACGCAACGGAGTTCTGCTCAGCAGTTGGAAATAATCATAGTGCAGCCTTTGAAGGTAAATGAATGGCAATGCAAGAAACCATGCTGAGCTAAGTTGGCCAAACCCAGAGAGTCAGGGGCTGAGTGTTTTCCCTCATCTGTGGAGGCTGGAGCTAAACCAGGCTCGGGGGAAAGGTGGTCAAACTCATGTATCAGACCCAGCCAAGGTGGAGCAACACAGAATCTGGGGTGACCATAGACATGTAGACAGGGAGGCCCTGTGAAGCAGGGAGTGCCCCTGGAGGAACACAGCCCTGAAGGACATGGAATGCTTGTTTTGCATTCAAGGAGTCACAGGCTACCCTGTCTTCCCATGGTTCTTTTTCTTTTTTTTACTGGGTACTTTCAATTCTCATTTTTACTAGTGCTTTTCGTAGTTTGTTTTTATTCTTTTATTAAGGAGTTGTTATTGTATAATCATAAATGCATGTAAAGGAGCAATATGATATGCATTTGTTCTTAAGCAAGAGATACCCCAGTCTCTTGATTCTTCTATATTTTGCCCCTACAAGCAATATAAATGCTTAGATTGTGAATTTTCCAGAATTAAATGATTGCATGAGTATTATCTGGACTCTCAGGGGGTGAAGAGTGTGCTGCATTGTTGATCCTCTCCCTCGATCCCTCCCGATCCGCCCTCCCTCCCCTTTCCCTATCCCTCCCACACAAACATCTATGGTTGCCCTAGATTATGTGCTGCTATGCCTTTGCGGGTCAGACCTGAACTCACCACCCTGCACCAGCAAAAGGAAGCAGCAGAGACCTCTGCAAACCCTTCCCCAGCAGGCCGTTTCCAGCCACTTTAAGACCTATTGGATTTGTGACTCTAAATGAGACAGTAAACAGCTCAAGGATCCAATTTCAGCTAAAATCTACAGCACAGAGAAATTAAGCAATTCTTAAATATTTAATAATACTCTGTAATATTTTAGACTCCTGGGCTCCAAAATTATTGACAAAGTAATTCCTAAGCCATAATTAGCAAAAGTAGGCAAGCTTCCCAGAAGCCTCCCAGAGCAGAAGGAACCTTGCTGGGACACCACAGCCCCAACCCCCAGGCCAGCAGGGTGCTGATGAGCTTCACACCCACAGTGAACTGAAGAGCAGCCACCCTGGCCATCCCAATGGATCAGATCAGTTCTCTCCCCTGCATAAAACTCTTCAGTGTGCTGCATAATCCCAGCAGCTCAGGAGGCTGAGACAGGAGGATCACAACTTCGAGGCCAGCCTCAGCAACTTAACAATGCCCTAAGCAACTTAACGAGACCCAATCTTAAGCACCCCTGGATTCAGTGCCTGGAACAAACAAAAAATCTCTTCTGGGTCTTCTAATCTTTCATGGACTTAAGTTCCAGGCTCTATCTGGGTTCCTAACTACCTCACAAGCTCCCTCTCCTGCTGGTCTCCCCTGTGCTTTTTTTTTTTTTTTTTTTTAAGAGAGAGGGACAGTGAGAGAAAGAGAGAGAGGAGAGAGAATCAGCTTTTTTTTAAATGTAGTTTTTCTACGTGGCTTTTGTTGCTCTGACACTTCCTTGTGTGCGTGGAATTGGGGTTGAACCGTGTACTCGCGCATGCCAGGCAAGCTCTGTAACCGCGGAGCCACCCCTCCAGACCTCCCCTTTCCTCTTGATGTCCCCCACTTTCCCCTCTTCCATCCCTTCTTGGTGAGCCCTTTGTCACTGCAGCCTCTGCTGCTGTCACCTGCTGCTCGGGTCTTCCACCTCACATCAACAGGACCTTCCCTGAACCAGATACCCGACACTCCACCTGCTCCTCACCACGAATGTCAGCTCCACAAGGAGGGAGATGCTGCTTTGTCCCCACAGCCCGGACCATGCAGGTGGCACACAGTGCCAAGCCAATGCATGGGCTGTCTGAGGCTGGGTGAACATTGCTTCTCCCACGCAGAGTTCACACACAACCTCCTGCCTAGAAGGCAAGTCCTTCACGTGCAGAAGAGACATGTCCACACTGTCCCCCGCACCTAGGCTAGCCTCTAACGTGGAGCCCATTTCTCTGGAACCCTAAGCTGCTTAGGAGACTCCAGTCAAATGGCATTTGAACCTGGTTGACAAGCTGAAATGAGTCTCCAGGGCTGCTTGACTTGGGGACGGATGTGTGGGCTGCCGCTGCTGGAGGAAGGGTTTGGAGTCTGGGGGCGTTGATGGGCATGTGCATAGGCTGGAGCAGGAGAGGTTCTTAAGGGGCTAAGCAAATCTGCGGGAGAGCCCATGTGGGGCCCACCGAGCGGATCAGCTGGCTCAGGTGCTAAGTGTGGCTCAGATCAAGGTGATTTACTCTGACCGGCAGTGTTAACTAGAGCCAAGCTGACAGCGGACGCGTGAACACCTTCCGGATTCCAAGTCTTTCACACAGGCGTCACTTCTCTTAGGGCAGTTCCCTGAGGTTGGCCACATGTAATCACACCTGCTTAACACACACAAACATGAGACTCAGGGTCCGTAATCGTGCCGGGAGCAGTGGTGCACACCTGCAATCCCAGCAGCTCAGGGGACTGAGGCAGAAGGATCGCAAGTCCAAGGCCAGCCTCAGCAACTTAGTGAGGACCTGACCAACTTAATGAGACCCTGTCTCAAATAAAATATGAAAAAGGGCTGGGGATGTGGCTCAGTGGTTAAGTGCTCTGGGTTTAATCCCAGCTCCAAAATAAAAATAAATAAATAAACAAACAAAAAAATAAGATGCATAATGGGCAGACAGCAGAACTTTGATTTAGAGGCAAGATCTGAGAGGACCACCTTCCAGAGATGCTAAGGGTCCAAAAATGAAGATGTTGCGAAACATCTTAAAAATTGACTTTATGCAAGTATATAAAGAGTCATGAACGGTCTCATGTTAAGTGCGCACGTCACCGGCCTTTGACAAGCACATGCCCCCCTGAACCCGCCAGCACAATCGAGACACAGCATTCCCACCCCTGGGCTCACGGCCTCGCCCCGGGCCGCCAGCGGTCTGCTCTCCATCCCTGCATATCCTCAACCGTTTCACATGATGGAATCACACAGGCGCAGTTTTGTGCGTCTGGATTCTTCTGCTCAGTATGACGCTGTCTTTTAAAAAGCGTTATTACTGACATACGATTCTGTGCTTGCTTACAAAGCGAGGACCATACCTTGATAACGTGTGTCCAACGTGTTTTGAACTCAGGGTGAGGAGCAGCCCTGCCTCCTACAGTATTATCCCTTCTGCATGCTGGAACTCGAGACTCTTCTGTAGTCATTCTAACACACAGGCTGGGTTGTTCTAGCCCACAGCGACCCTGTTCTGCGGCACAGTGCTGAACAAGAGCGTCTTCCAGAGTAAGCACGCAGCAGGGCTTATTCCATTTCTGGATGGTGCTGGGGATCAAACCCGGGGCCCCGAGTGTGCCAGGCAGGCACTCCACCACAGAGCTACCGCCCAGGCCCTGTACTTCTTGGTTGTTTTCTGTCACGGTGCTCCGTTGTGTGTCTTGAACACAACCCTCTGTTCGCCGTCGATGACGTCTGCACAGCTATCTGGGGTACCACGCACGCAGCTCCGTGAACCCCAGTACACACACTCGAGTGGACGCAGATTTTCAGTGCACCTGCTGGTGTCACGATGAGTGCCTGAATTTTATAAAAAGCTGGGTTTCCATTTTATATTTCCAGCAGCAGAGGTGAGAGCTGCAGGGCTAGGGCTAGGTAAAAAGAAAAGAGATAGGAGTAATCTTCTATCTCTTGTGCAAAATTTGCTTTATTTTAGAAACATTTTGAAAAATGCTACTTAGAAGAGGATTAACAAAATATTGAGACTATAAAGATCAAATATATTTAGAAACCAAACTAAGAAAAGTGAAACTAATATTTAGTTTTTCTTTAGCACACGTGCGTTTACTCTTTAACATGGTCACCCTTCCATCTCCGCAGACCCCACATTCACAGGTTCAACCAACTGCAGAAAGAAGACGCTTCTTTAACACTGCATCTGCAGGAAGCCCTCGCTGCCTTTTCTCCTTCTCACCCCCACAGTTCAGCAGTACAAGTCCTCTCCCAGCACTGGCACCGCACAGTATTATAAATAACAGAGAGACGATCTGAAGTACGCGGAAGACGCCGACACTTTGCCACTTTATGACAAGCTCTAAGAAACCAGGGCCTGACTTCACGGGAAGGGGCAGGCGCTGAATTAAGCTGATCTCAGGAAAGGAGGGAAAGACTTTGCTCTCTTCCCTTCTGATTCAATCCTCTCTCCCTAGACGTTCCTTTATAGACCATGGGCTCAATTATTCACAGAATCTTTTTATATTCAGCCTCGTAAAACTGTAAGGTGAATCATTACGAAATTAATATTCAACAGACTTTATATAACTCTACTTAATGCGGTGCATAACTCAGTTTTTTATCACCCCAAGGCCACTCAAGGTCTATAAACATAACCAACTTAATAAGATACCCTGTTTTTCAACTCCGGCATTACCTCCATGACCCCCCCACAAAGCCACCGCAAAGAGAGCAGGAGAACCTGCAGTGTGACAGGAAGAGAGGTGAGGCCAGCTCTGCAGGAAGGCAGAAGGAGGACAACCAAGAGCCCCTCCTACGCGCTGTTCCGAGGAACTTGCGGTGCTCGTGGAAGCGGCTTGCTCTGCTTCTGGAATAATCCTGCAGGCACCACCGCAAAACTTCATACCACAGACACAAGTTTCTGAGTTGTCACCATCACATCCCAGGAGGAAAAGAAGCTGGGGAGCATTTAGATTCCACCTCGAAGCCCACCCAGTGGATGTGCACACTTCCCACCCGGCAGGAGCCTCACGGGTCATTTGATCGTTTGGTCGAATGATCATTTTTTTATACAAAAGGAAACCAAGGCCCAGAAAAGTGAGCTTGGCAGCCAGAGACCAGACAGCCTGTTGAAAAGAGCTGTGAAATCCAGGTCTTCTGCTCGGAGCCTGCGTTCTTCGTCCTGTGATCTTTCTTTCTTTTTTAAGATCCTTTCCCCCATTTTCATTAGGTTCAATGCATAAATTTTTAAAAACTCGGACAAGCGCAGGGAAGAAGCTGCTGAGTCACTTCTGAGCCGGCTCTGAGCTCGGGCTGGTGAGGAGGCGGGGAGCTGCCTCTGGGGTCCCCAGCTTGCCACACCCTGGGTCCCTCCAGCCTCGGGGCCCTTGCTGGTGAAAAGGGGAGAGTGAGGCCACTTGCTTCAGGCCGTGGTAGGCGGGCTGGGACGGAAGGGACAGAGCCTCACACTGCGCCAGGCATGCAGCAGACACTTGGAAGCACTAGCGTCTTGCTGTGGGCTTCTAGGAACCACACATGTGCAAGCTCTGATCTTAAACTGTAACCAGGGTTGGCGGTGTGGCTCAGTGGTGGAGCACCTGCCTCGCATCAAGAGGCCTGGGGTCCGTCCTCAGCACCACGGGGGTGGGTGGGGAGAAACCTGCTCTGTAGCCTTCTCCCATATCTGCCATGAAGAGCCATTCTTGGTGGCCTTTGCACTAACCTGAAGTAGCAGGGAGAAGTTCAAATGCGCACAGTGACCTTGGGGGCCACATGCTGGTCCAACCACTAGGAAATCCTTGAGATCCCGCCAACATCGCAGAGTTCGGGTCTCCCGAGCACCAAGGTGACCGCCTTCTTGGGGTGCTGCTCTGATTCCTGCTCCCTGGAGTTCTGAGTTCCACTCACAGCTTCTGCCCAGAAGGGCGTCAGCGGCCTTAGCACCCCAGTGCCACCCCACAGGACACCGTGGTAATCCATGGGGAGCTGGGAAGGACTCTGTGAATAAACCTGTTCTGCTATGATCTCTTTTCTTCCTAGCCTGCACCAAAACAAGTGAACAAACACTGCTACCCCAGGAGCAGGTAGAGACCGACTGGGACCCATGGGACCCATGGGCCCCAAGGAGTCTGGCAATGCTTAGAGGCAGGTGGAGGGAGCTATGGGCCGTGCATGGTGAGGATTATGAGTGGAAACCCGCGTCCTTGGCCAGCACACTGTGATTGACAAGCAACGTCTGGTGGAGCACGGCAGGGCCGGGTACCACCAACGCCATGTTGCTGTTCGCCTTGATGTACTGTCACGTCCTCAGACGGAAACCGAGGTTCACGGACAGGAGGGATCGTGGCTCATCCCACACACCGAGATCTGAACTGCTGCCTACTGTCTGCAGCTCAGCCTTCCTCCCCCCTGCCTGGCTGCTGGGAGGCTTCCCGCCCTCCGGCCATTAGGTGGTCTTGGCTCCTTACGAGCCACTCAGATCCCTCTGTAATGAACATGTGATGCCAAGACAATTAAACAGCACACACTCCCAAGGCTCCAGCGACAGTCAGCACACAGCTGTCGGCAGGACGCATGACTGCTGCCTTCATGTTGGTCTGAGATTCCAACACAAGCAGAGGAGAGAGACAATTGGGGAAGACCAGGAAAGGGGAGATTTCCTCCCAGACTCTCACATAAGTACACCTCGTCTTTGTATAATCGTCCTTTAAACAAGTAAAATACAAAATGAAGTTTTATAACATCACCGCTATTGAGAAGGTACTATGGAGTTTTGTTCCAATTTGTTCTAGTCTTCTGCAGGACAATGGAATCCAACCTGAATCTTTATAATGGAAAGAAAACAGCACCATCCATTCCTTCGTCTGTTCAACAGACATCACCTAAGCGCCGACCTGGTGCCGGGCACGTCCCAACTCCAGGATGCAAGAGGCGCGTTCCCACATGAAGCCCACAGGGAAGGAGGGACTGCTAGGCTTTGCAGATGGAGACATGGCTTAGAGGGCCACCAAGTCAGCAAGCTTAGAGGAAAGGGTGCGTGGCACCGGATGTGGGGCCTGTGAGTGACCTTGAACTTTCAGCCCAGTTGTCTGAGAAACAAAGCTAGAGACTGCTACCCTGTTGGGATCATGCCAGGCTTCAAGTTAAAGCATACTGAGCTCCCAGGGGAGCCTGACACAAAGTAGGGGCTCAACACACGTCTGCAAACGCGCGAGGGTCATTATTCAGCACACACTGGATCTCTAACAGGAGAGGGTACGTGGGCAGGGAGCGATGGACAGAGACATCAGTCCTGCCTTGTACCTGCGTGGAGGCTGAGCTGCCCGGCAGACAGGTAGCAGGTCCTGAAGAGGCACCCGCTGCAGGGCTGGGGCAGAGTTCTCCAGCAGCACTGCCTAACAGGAACAAAACAGCCACAAGTGAGAGGCATGTGCACAATCGACAGATTCCAAAATAGGTGCATTAATAGAAGTACCAGGAAAATGTAGAATGAGCTTGATACTGTGTTAAATCCAACACAGCCAGGATATTGTCACCTAACATACAACCACACAGATGTGATTAATGCGCCCATCTGCGTTCTATTTTGTTTTATTTTCCTTCTTTTGTTCTTAAGATCAAACTCAGGGGCACTTAACCACTGAGCCACATCCCCAGCCCTTTTTTAATTTCTATTTTCAGACAGAGTTTTGCTAAGTTGCTCAGGGCCTTGCTGAGTTGCTGAGGCTGGCCTTGGCTTCTGATCCTCCTGCCTCAGCCTCCCTGGTCTCTGAGCCTGCAGGTGTATGTGTCATGGCGCCCGGCTCATGTAGTGAGCTTTCACAACCCACGAGTGTTCTGCACTTGCTCTGCATCTCAGTTTGGCCCAGCCCCACCTTGGATGCTTGGTAGCCACATGTAGCTGATGGCACACAGCCTCGCTCCACACGCCTCTTTCTGTGGGCTGCACTGCCTTAAGGAAGCTCTAGATCTTCCACTGCTGATTCAGGCCACTGTCTCGGATTTGGTCCCTACTCTCTGATGGCACCTTCAGTCTTCACCTTGTCCTTTGCTCCCTGAGACCCTCCAAGGTGACCCAGTGCACAGCGTGTGGCATACTGGAAGCCCAATGTGTAAAAGTAGATTTCTTAATCGTACAATGTGGCTGAGCGGGAGAGAGGCTGAGAGAAGACTTGCGGTGGCCACAATCTCTAGACTGAAGCCCGCGTCCGCCCTCCATCCCGGGGATGCCATCAGATGCCATGAGTTGAACAGGCTGCGCGTGGGCTGCGAGCAATGGGAAGCAGCAGCTGGCCTGGCTCTGGGTGCTGCACTGGTGAGAATGGAACTGGAGAAGCAGCAGAGGCTGGGCGGATCCTTTGAAGCTGGGGTTTCCTCATGGGAGGTGGGGTGAGGAGACCAGGTGGCCAGGCAGCATGCATTGACAGCCACTAAAAAGACACCTTGGTGGTGAATGAAGGGCAGGAGAGGAAGCTGGATTGAAGAGGAGCAGGGCCGAGGCCTTAAAACCACGTCTGAGGACTGGAGCGGTGGCTCAGCTGTTACGGCGCTTGCCTGGCATGTGCAAAGGCACAGGTTCAAACCCTAGCACTACGTACAAAATGATGCGTTGGAACAACAAAAGCCACATGAAAACCTAAATAAAATTGATTCTCTCTTTCTCACTGTCCCTCTCTCTCTTAAAAAGAAAAAAAAAACCAAAAAAACAAGTCCACACTAAAGCAGACAGACCTCCACCAGGCACAGACTGTGTGGGGCTGGACCCCGTCTGTCTCCTCCTCAGCCCTGCCCCTCAGTGCTCAGGGGCTGAGCCAGGATCACAGGGCTCCCGGTGGTGTGGCCAAGGATTCCCAGGTCACAGGACGAAGGAGGCAGGAGTCCCATGGTCCCTGCCCTCAGCCCCTGCCCTCATCCCAGGAAGCCTGTGTTGGGTGAAGGAGCCCCGCTCCGATCACCCAGCTGTCAGCAATGTGAACCCCGTGTGTCCAGGTCTTTCAGTTCTTCCTGGGCGTTAGGTGACATTTTCCAGGTTTTAAATGACTCAGCCTGTGAACAAACGCGTGAGGCAAAGGAGACGAATGCAGGGGGCCGGCTCCAGGCTTCAGCTCTAGATTCCAGAAGAGGCAGTCGGGACCCTGTTGCCTGGCTTTCGTGGCTTCTCAGCTCAGTCCTGAAGCTGGAGTCAGGCCCTCTGACATCAGCTCTGTTTTCTGAGGCCTCGCACAGACTCTGCCCGGGAAGGGCTCGGCAGATTCTGGCCCATGGGAAAGGCTGTGATCACCGGGGTCCTGGGTCACAGAACTCAGGGTGGATTCCCACCCTTCCAAAGAACGGACTCGCAGAAGCCCCGACACAAACGCCTGAACCGGACGCCTCACTGTTCCAGGTCAGATTAAGGACTCTGCACTTCGCTGTCATGAGGCCGCAGAAAGGAAGAGGAGGGGAAAGGAGCACCAGGGAGGAAGCACCAGGCCGCAGTTTTCTAGAAGCTGTTAGTCAGGGCCTCGCAAAGGATGGGAACGCTGTGTGCCTTTCCACTCTGCCGCTCCACTGCAAGGACTTCAGCTGTGGAGAGAGCAAGGGTTCTGCATGGGAACCCAGTCCTAAGAATGTGCACGGCTGTCTCCAGTCGACGCGATGAAGGGAACTGAATGCCTCTGAACAGGGGCCTGGTAACAAAGCTAGGCTACACCACAGCAGCCACTTTCTCCCCTGCAGCCCCTGCTACTTTATTTTTTCAGCACACTTATTATGTTAATTGTGCATCTTGCACAAGAGCAGGGTCCTAGCCGGCACATAAGACACACCAAGAAATATTTAAACACACACGACAGCGTGTACAGAGTGAGTCCACTTTGACACACACACAAAGGACATGTATTTCTGGAGCTGGTCACTATGCTGTTCCCTAGACCAGGGCCACTGGGCTGCTAAATACAGCTTCACCGGAACAAGCCACACTCATTAGTGTCGTGTCTCTGGCTGCTACCGCACCAAAACACAGAGCCAGGGGCTCAACAGAGCCCCGCGGTCCGTGCACTACCTGGCCCCTGCTCCACACCTGCGCGTTCCTTCCAGGTGTCCAGCCCAGCCATGTATGTGCCTGTTCATATGTGTACACTGTTCCTACAATGAACATGTGAAGTCAGACTTATTTTTACAAATGAAAGAAAGGAAGAGGATTATTTATACTTACCAATGTAGAAAATGCCCATAAGAAGTGACAATTTAAAAAACGGTCTGAACAAAATGGTTACATGCTTGTAATATTTAATAAAGAATAAACGTAGGAAAGGACTTCTGTGGCTGCATTTGGGATAACCACATATACAGCTTTATTTCTTCTTCTTTTTAAATCTTAGTTGTATTTTCTAATTTTCCAGAATAAACCTGCTTTACATTAACAGCCACTACCACCGTGAAAAAACACAAATAACAAAACGAGAGGGAGTGCGTGCACACGAGAGAGAGGTGACGCGGAAGGGGACAGAAGCCGCCGTCCAAGGGGATGCAGTGGGTTCTGCAGTCTTTGGCCTGCAAGCCCAGGAGCGCCTGTCACTGGGCCCCTGGGCGAGTGACTCTAGGCACAGTCCTGGTAGATCCTGCGCTCCACTAAAATGGTAAAGTGGCCCAGGGGGAGGGGCTAAAACTTGGAGACAGTTTTTTTTTCCTATTTTTTTACATGGTCCCCCAAACTTGTATGGATGCTTTTTCTTTATATTAAAAAAAAACCTTCCAAAAGTACAGCTTGTGTTTTTCCAAAGCTGCCCCTCCCATCTCCACCTAGGTTAGAGATTGTGTGTAGAGATGTCTTCTGCCCGAGCTGCCTGAGCGTGTCCCTCCTCTCTGCTCTAGTCCACATCTGGAGTGTCCACCCAGGGCCATGTGGAAGAGGCCCAGTCCCCAGGGGCACTCTTGGAAGGTGGTGGAACTCTTAAGAGGCCTTCCGTCATTGGTGGTGTGCCATGGAAAGGGTGGCAGGACCACCCACTTCCTCTTTCTCTCTCTCTGTCCTGGCCCCCAGGTGACTGGCTCTGCTGTAGCACCTGCTCCTGCCTTGATGTGGTGCCCAGCAGACCCCAAGCAACAGGACCAATTGGTCATGGGCTGAAGCCTCCCAGACCTTTTTTATGTATAAGTTGACTTGTCCGAGGTGATTGTTATAGTACCAGGAAGCTGACTAACACATTTTCCAACTTAATTCTTAGTCAAAGCAGGCAACTCGGGGAGTGGTGACAGCCCCCACCTCTGCTGCCAGCATGTCTCTCAGCTCTTTGGCTTCAGAGCGGAATAGGGGAAGATAATGCCCCTGGGGCATCCCTCAACAGTGGGGGACAGTGGGTAAATGCCCCAGTGTGCTATTCAGTTCTTCACTGCAGTGACTAAAATACCTGACAAGAGCAACCTAGGGGAGGACAAGCTCATCTTGGCTATGGTTTCAGAGTTTTATTCTCCGGTGGGCCGAGGTGAGGCAGCATATCATGTGGAAGGGCGAGGCAGAGGGAAGCCAGGAAGCAGAGAGAGGAAGGGGCCACAGGGAAGACGCACCCTTCCAGGGCACAGGGACCCACCTCCTCCAGCCACGCCCACCTGCCTGCGTCCACCCCTGCCATTAAGATTTCAACCCGGCCAGCGAGCGCAGGGGATCCCACTCCTGCTAACTGGACAGGGTGCAGCAATTCTACGTGGCTCCAAAGCACTCTGACTTCAGGTTCACAGAGATGTCACCCAAACTCGATTTGAAGAGCACCCCGTTGCGGGTGCGCCGAGCCTCATGGTGCCCTCCTGCGGGTGTCCCCGAGCCTCACGGCGCCCTGCTCCGGGTGCACCGAGCCTCACGGCGCCCCCTGCATCAGGGCGCATGCACTCCGAGACTGAGCAGCTCTGCGGACCCGCTTCTCGCTGTGTGCTTTCGCGCAGTGCTTTATGTGCTGCGAAATGCCATAAATACGCCTCTGGTGCTTCTGTGGCTCTCATCGATTGCCTTTTTTCTTGCAGGGAATGTGGGAGTTTGGCTTCATATTTTTCTGTTCTCACCGCATACTAATTCTTCCGGCATTTTAGTGAATTATGGTTCTCTGGTTCCCACTTCAGAATCGCTGAGCTGACTTAATGAGCTCTGTCTAATTACTGTGCTTCACCTTGCACACTAGAGTGCAGCCGTGTTTTGGCTGAAATCGCGGGTAGTAGCTCACATGGAGGGGGGCTGATGGGGATGGGCAGGGCAGGCCCCAGATGGGGCTCTTAAGAGCGGATGGCGGTGTGTGTGTCTTAATCAAGTCACTCACTCACGCTGCATTCCATGTTTAGAAGATGCTTGTGAGTGCCCCGCTCCATGGGGCGGAAAGCACGGCTAGGGCCCGTCCGTGAGCCAGGCTGAGCATAGCTGTCCCTTGGTACCCACGGGGTGGGGGCTGGCTCCAGGATCCCTCTGATACCAGAATGCACGTGTTAAATGGTGGAATATTTCCACCCACTTGATGACAGGGCTTGCGAAGCTGCCCAGGCTGGTCTCAAGTTCCTGCCTTGGTGTCCCGAGTGGCTGGGACTACAGGTGTGCACCACAATGTCGTGTGTACTCCACGTCGTCTCCAGATCACTTTCAACCCTCAGCACAATGCCAACACTGCTGCCTATTTAGGGAACGATGACAAGAACAAAAGCCATCCATGTTGATGCAGATGCAATATTATTTCTACAGGTTTTTTTTTTGTACCAGGGATTGAACCCAGGAGCACTTAACCACTGAGCCACATCCCCAGTCCTTTTCAAATTTTATTTTGAAACAGGATTATACCAATAATAACAGGACTGAAGAAGAAGTCAGGAATTCAGTTCCTTTCAGGATAGCTTCAAAAAAATAAAATACTTGGGAAT
>PVKS010033827.1:0-21392 GCA_004027875.1 Aplodontia rufa | reverse complement strand
CCCCCTCACCTCCAGCTCTTTGGAGAGATCACTGCGCTGCCTTATCACTTCCATTCTCAAATGGAAAGTCAGCTATCAGCATGCTGATGCTCATCCACACGACCAGGGGCTCTTTCTTTGCCAATTTCAACACCTTTTTCTTCTTTCACCAGTTGACTATGCTATGTACAGGTGTCATCTCTTTGTATTTATCCTATTTTAGTTTTGTTGATCTCTTATTTGTGTACATTGATATTTCTTCATCAAATGTGGGTGGTTTTCACCCATCAGTCCTTCAGATATATGTATATAATTCCTCTCTTACCGCTCTCTGGGAAGCCCTTCATATGTATGTTGGAATGCACAATGCGGTTTCACATGTCTTTGTGGCTTTGTTCAATTCACTTCAACATGTTTTTTTTTTCTTTGTGTTCTTTAGATTGGTTAATTTCAGGTTCCCTACATCTCAATTTTTAACATCTCAAATCTGCTGAGCTCTCTAGTGAAAGTTTTTCATTTTAATTCTTTTACATGTCACTGTGGTGGGATGGAAGAAGCACAGCATGCGAGAAAGGGTGCAGCTCTGGAGTTTTGCTTCATGGGTTCAAGTGTACAACCATCATTTATCAACTGTGCACACAACTTACTTGGCTTCTCTGTACCTTTAACTCCTCATCTATAAAAAGGGAATACTAATAGTTCCTAATTCATGGTACAATTTGGTAAGTGAGAAAAAGTATAAAGTGTGTAAAATAGAGTGTCCTAAAGTAAGCAAGCAATCAATAATTTTTTATATCATTACTACTGGTGACATAAAAATTTTATTATCACTTGAAAATATGTCCTAGAGTTAGTTTTGGACCCCAAAACTGAATACAAGACCCATAAATGTAACCTTCAGCCTTTCTTCTCAAGTTCCATTGTTCCATTGGTATAGTAGAATTGCTCTAAATTATACTACAGTTTCACCACTAGGGCTATGCTAAGCTCACTTGGTGACAGCTTTTGACACGTGATATATATTTTTTCTAATCTTTTGCTAGAGTTTGGATCTAAAATGCACCCCATAGACCTGTGGGTTTAAGGCTTGGTCCTAGCATGAACACTATTGGGAGGTTGTGGAACTTTTAAGAGGTGGAGCATAATGGGAGTCTTTTGGTCACTGGGGGTATACCCTTGAAGGGATAGAGTGATTTCATACCTCCTCCTCTTTTTCTCTCTCCCTCTTTCTCTCACTCATTCTCTTTAACTTTCCAGATATAAGGTGAATGGCTTTGCTCTGCCACATGCTCCCACCCTGATATGCCACAATGGCCCCAGGTCAATTGATCATGGAATGAAACCTCCAAAACTGTGAACTAAAACAAAACTTTTATCTTGATAAGTTACTTTTTCTCTGGTATTATGTTATAATGATGGAAAGCTAACACACTTCCTCCCTGGAAGATGGGGCCCTTGAGTCTCATGCCTGTAGGTGCTAATTATTCTTAAGCTCCAACCCACACTAACTATTGAATGATAAGTACTTTCCTTGCATTGAAGCCTCCAGTGCTCTGCCTTTGCCAATGCTATCTTGGACTTATTTGTGACTCTTACTTTGAGCATGAGTTTGTCCATACTCCTTGAGACAATGGAATTTTGTCTAGGATCACTTACCGCATTGGCACAGCCCAACAACCACATCAGCACCCTGGGTTCCAGTTCTTCACAGTCCCAATCCTTCCCTTCCTTCTGACTTATGACCCTGAATATCACCTTCACTGAGAGTCAGTCATATCTTCCTAATCCTTATTCTGCATTTACTACAAAGAATCCAGGACTATAATATTTGGTAAAATGAGTGTCAGTGGAATGATTTAGAAAGTGGTGTTCTGAGAATTTCTAGTTAACCAGGGCTAAGACAAACCCTGGTGAACCAAGTAGACCAGATTTTTTGGTCCCATTTAATCAGTCTAAGAAAAGTCTAAGCAAAGATAAAGACGAACTGTCTAGTGCTCACTCTCCATTCTGCAAACTTATATGCAATGCATAAGTTTTCCAGTGACAACTAATTACACTTACACTTCACAAAGCACTGTGACCAATGTATTTCATTTGATCCTCAAAATGACCTTATAATCTAGGTAGGTGACATGATTACTCCTATTTAGAGATGAGGAAATAATTTCAAAGAACATGAGGTAGACATCCAAGTCACTCAGCTTTCTGGTAAAGAACTGAATTTGCAAACTAATTTTTCTTGCTATCAACTCACCAAGATTTTCAGTATGTTTCTCAAATGAGTAGTCTCATGGGAAATTCTATGACCAAAGAATTTGGAAAATAATGATTTTATCATGATGAAGACTCTGAGAACCCCTACAGTAAAGAAATTTGGTTGCATTTTTTCTAACACTTATCTAACCATGGAACCCCTTTCTTATGACGCTAACACACCATAGAATTTTGGGAAATGCTGTCCTGTACCAGGCTACCTCATAGGAAGCACAGGGAATACCAGGTTGAGTAAAGAAGGGGCTCCGTGGAGGAGCACCCTTATCCTTGCAACCTCTAGCCTTTCACCAAACATTTCTTCCTGTCCTCAGGTAGAAAGGGACACTGGAGAAAGGGCAAAGTAGGCAATTAGAATGAGGATAAGGAATTAATCAAAATACACCCATATACTTACTAAGATTTGGAATCTTCTCAAATTAGTCCTACTTTTGTTTTTCAGAACAGTTTACAGAACATCTGCATCAGAATCATCCAGGAAGGGCTGGAGTGTTTGCCTGGCATGCGCCAACACCACATACACAACAAAGAGTCAGAGAAACAAAGCCCAGATGAATAAATAAATAAAATTGATTCTCTCTTTCTCTCCCTCCATCCCTCTCTCTCTCTTAAAAAAGTATCATCCAGGAAATTTGGAGAATAAGAAGATGCCCAGACTATGACCAGTTCTAAGGAAACAGAATCTGGGGATAGGGCCAGGTAATCTGCATTGTAACAATCTCACTAAGTGACTCTGATATGACTAGAATTTGAGAAACACAGCCTAAGGTAGTCAACAACAGATGTGAGATACTTTTCCAATTAAATCAAAGTTTCAAACTAAAATGAAAATGACCCAAGATACATCCAGTGGGGGACTATTTGGTTCCTCGGTAAACAACCACATCTCAATGAGACCAGCCTTCCTGGGGAAGACTATTCCATGGTCTATCAGATCTCTTCATTAGGGAAACTTCCCTGCTATTCCATCTAAGTAGCTTTTCTTAATTTGATCCTATTACTCCCATGGTTTATACGCAGCTGACTACAGCAGTTACACTCAATAAACAAAAATGCTATATAAATGCCACTCCAGGATCATGTTTCCATCCAAGTATTCTCAAATGGCCACATTTATCTACAAAGTGAAAGTTAACCAAGGTGTCCAGGGCCAGCTTTTTTAGGTATCAAATCTTTGATTTAGACAAGTAGCTCCATCTTTGGAGTCAAGTGTACAGCGACCAATGGCCCCATTCTTGCAAACAGATGTTATTTTCACAGCTCCTCGGCTACATTACAGAAATTGGGATTCTGAGGGCTGTTCAAGATGCAGGCGCTTAAGAAAATGGAAATGTGACCATAACTCTTGACTCAGTTATAAATGCTGTGATTCCTAGCCTTGGGAAAAGGACCATGAGCAAGATAACATTGGTACCATGACAATCAGATGCAATGAGCCAAGGCAGCAGGGGACTTCTGGGTTGCACACCAGGAAGTACCTGCTGAGGATCTAGATTATTAGGAAAGCAAGCTGCCAAGTTAGGCGGTACAACATCCTCTATGGGTCATTAAAAACAGAAATATGACCCTTAAAGATTTCCTGCCCAGGAACAGGTGGGTAGACAAAAATGACCTTTACAGATTTTAGAAGAAAAATTTTGCTTGTATTTAAAAGATGCACTGGGGAAGATTGTTTTGGGGATCTAACAACAAAAAAGCTCTTTGGAAGAACAAATGATCCATTTAGAGATCATTCGAAGAATTTAAGTTGATTTTCTTTTTTTTTTTTTTTAAAGAGAGGGAGAGAGAGAAGGAGAGAATCAAATTTATTTTTTCATCTGGGTTTGTTTTTCTAACACTTCGTTGTGCATGTGGTGTTGGGGTTTAAACCCGGATCCTTGCACATGCCAGGTGAGTGCTGTAACCACTGAGCAACCATTCCAACCCCTCAGTTGATTTTCCTAGGAATACCTTGGTTTCAGAGTAACTTGGAAAGAGTTCGGTAGATTGATGTACCTAAAGTAATTAACGAACTGTTCAAGTCAGATATAGCATGCACACGCATATGAATATAAAGATGCATATGTACATTTGTATTTATGAATGAAGTTTTGAAAATAACACTCTGGAAACAATGAATATGGAGAACCTGGCAAATTATTTCACCTAAAAATGCAACAACAATTGATGACAACCCTGGCTACAAAAAAAAAAAAATCCACTAACCAAGCTTTGGAATCATCTCTGAAATTGCCCAGACTTCTCTCATTCTGAGGTCACATTTGTATTGATCTGCTTAGATCCTAGGACAAAAAAAAATGTGATCTTTTTAGACATCTGTTAGGACCAGGAATCTAGTCACAGAGAGAAGCAATGGCTGGGAAAGCCCGAGAGTGTGAGCTCTGGAGTCGGATGGCCTGGGTTCAGTTCCCAACTCTACTGCCTTCTATCGGCACGAATCTACTTCATCTCTCAACCCTCGAAGCCTCAGTTTCATCATATTCACAATGGGATTGCAATGACACATCCATTATAGAAATCAAATGAGTGCCAAATTAAATGATTCATGTGAGACATGAAACTCAATGTCAAGCTTGAAATAAACATTGGATAAGGGATGGCTAAATTGTCCCTATTATTAAGAACTATAAGGAAATCATAAGTCTTTCATTTTTATTAGTTCTCCAGGTTATCCCTGACATGGATAAAGAGTCAGTCTTCAAAATAAAGCAGACTGCCAAGAATCATAGTTATGTGATTCCTGAAGGTTCAATCTTTTCAGAAGCAAAAGAAAAGGGGGAATTGTCTGCTGTTTTGAGAACCAAAAAATAATAGAATAAAATAATAAGAACAAGATGCATGTGAATCCAAAGCCAAACTTGACAGTTTCCAAAATATCAGTGAAGATCTTAACTATCCAACACAAGTCCTATGCAGCTAGTGAGCCCCTGCAAAGAATGGCTGATGCCATATGAGGTGCATGGATATTGAGCAACCACCTTAGAGGAGCATTGGGGACAAACTTGAGTAAGGTTGAATAACACAATGTTGAATAACATAGCTTTAATGCATTCTCTTATACATTCTAACCCCAGAGATAAACTCCCAGTATCAGCACAAGAAGCTTTGCTTCAAACACTTCCCATTCTAGGACCACCCGTCTCAAAGGACTCACCCAAATCTGACTCTTCCATTAGGACTTGTCAACCCCCACCTCCAGCCATCCTAAGACATTTAGTTCAAAACACATAGTTTCTTACTAGAATGTCCATTCATTCTCTCATTAATGCTTAATTGAATTTCCTATAAATGATATATTAAAACTCTGTGCTGAGATCTGATATCAATGTGTTTTTATCTACACTCCCCCCCCCTTTTTTTTAAGAGAGAGGGACAGTGAGATAGACAGAGAAAGAGAGAAACAACTTTATTTAGTTTTTCACATGGCCTCAGTTGCTCCAACACTTAGTTGTTTACGTGGTGCTGGGGTTTGAACCCGGGTCCTCGTGCTTGCCAGGCAAGTGCTGAAACTGCTGAGCCACTGCTCTAGCCCCTACATTCCCCCTTTCTTAACCATGTTCTCTATCTCCAACAAGTTAAAGATCTAACGAAAGTTGATAAGACACAGCAACATAACCAAGAGAATGCAGAGGAGGGAGAGATGTGTGGAATGGGATGAGCCAGTGAATGGCACCCTAGCGTGGCTGCAGAAGATGTCTGCAGAAGATAGGCAGGGACTATCGCAGGGAGGGAAGCATATACTTCCTCTGGATGAGGGCAATATTGGTATCTTCTGCAGAATCTGGCTCTTTGCTGTGACTTCACAACAATTCTTGGCTCACGAAGAAATGCAGCTAAGCCCTTTTGCCCTCATCCAGAAAAACAGACAAGTCAAGTGCTAGTTCAAGGTCACTGAGGCCTTCTTCATAGAGGTGCTTGGCAGAATTTTGTCACACTAGGATTTTGAAAGGCTTGCTAACTAAGCAGAATGAAGACCTGAGCTGGGGTAGAGTGACCAACAGGATGCTATTCTTCTGGAAATAGCCTGTGATCCAGGGAGCAGTAGGGAGGAGGCGCAGCCCCCATACTCCCTCCCTTACTCAGGCTTCTGGTTCACTAAAACCCAACTGGACCGTTGTTTTGTTTCCTGGGCAAGTAGTGAATGGCAGTAATTATCCACGTGGGGCTCTGTGTGAGTCACAAGGCAGCGCTGGCTCCCTTTTCCCTGCAATTTTGAACAGTGTATGTGTGTGTGTGTGTGTGTGTGTGTGTGTGTTTCACCCGCCATGATTGAGGGATGAAAATAGATTACAATTACATTGCGGCTGGCTTTTGAAGACTTGATGGGCAGCTGGAGAGAAATCTTCCTGCAGCTGCTGGGATGAGAGGGTAGTCAAGGGAGAGAGGAAGAGAGGTCCTGTCAGGAGAGGGGAAACCATCAAAATGGATTCAGTACATTCTCAAAGCGGGTATTTCTAAAAGATCAGGGCTGCTGTTGTCGAAACTGAATCAGATCCAGATAGCTGGTTACATCTTTATTCAGTATTCATTTTAGGAACATTCTGGGTGCTCAGGTCCAAAGATGTGGCCACTGCCTCAGACAGCGGCAAGATCAGACCTGGACCTCGGCTGTCCCCGAAGATGGGCGTAGCCCATAGTCCTGAAGCAAAGGACTCAGGGCAATTTTCTTCTTCCTTCATATGGAATCTCTTTGCTTGGTCAAAGTTAATGTTTCTCAACAGGTTCGATGATTTCTAAATTCCCTTCCATCCCTCCCCAACATTTTTTTTTTCCTTTGTGAGGGGACAGGGAGGCGGGCTCCCTTTCACTTACTAAGCACTACATGCTTGGCCCTTGGCCATGCCTGTTATCCACATACTCCATCATCCACACCACTTCCCCTTGCAAGAGAAAGGTCAGAGCCCTCAATTTACAGAGGAGGAAAACAAAGTTCAGAGAGGTGAAATAACTAGCTCAAGGATGTAAAGTCAGGGTGACTAACGCAGGCAGGCCACTTCAAAGTGTCCCACCTACAGTGCTACGTTGAGCCTCAGGCCATTTGAAGCCATTGTTAAATCCATTATCCCATTAGCCATGATCATTTGGCCTGAGTGTGAGAAACAAGAACAGGAACCTGCCTGTGTACAAGGAAAACAAGAAAGGCCCAGGGCATGGTGTTGTTCTTGGAGAGTGGCCTGGGAAGGGCACAGAAAGGTGGAGGCAGAAGCTGCGTAGTGAACACAGGGGACCATCACAAGTGAGACAGGTCTCCAGAAAAACGGCAATGCTGAGCTGTAAAAACAAATGCAAGCTGCTTCCCGACCTGCCTGCAGCCAGCGCTGACTGGGCTGTGTCCTAGTCGCACGTGCGCTCATTCTAGACACCAGCAATTCTGCCCCAGTGGCTTAAACACTTCACGAAGGTGGGCAAGGGCACACTGCCTGTGCCAGCGTGAAAGTGCTCCATGGCCTCGTCCACAGTGTCGTTGCCAGGGCAGCCTTTTCAAATACACAAATCTCATAGGCATATCTTTAGGTGTCCTTTGTTCAAAGAGTCAGTCTCCAGCAAATCAAGAGCACAGGAAGTCAAGGTATAAGAACTGCCATACATGTTCAGACCATGGGAGAACTCATGAAACTTCCTTAATCCATCTGGAGTGTCTCCTAACAGAACTGTATCTTAGCCTTCTACTCATGAAAATAGATAAAAGAATGATTAAAAACAACAACAACAACAACAACTTCTGATCTTTTCCCCATACACTGATGTGTGTGTATGTTACCAGGCACAGGCCTAACTGGCACATGTGAAGGTTCACTGGGGCCCAACCAAGAACCCCTAATTTCCATACTGCTTCTAGACTCCCTTAGACAGTCCAGGTAGATCTGGATCACCAAAACATTTTCAGGTAAAGTAGAAGGAGAATATGTTAGTCAACTTCTTATCACTATGACAAAATACCTGAGATAATTAACTTATAAAGAGAAAAGGTTTATTTTGGCTTACAGGTACAGAGGTTCTAGTACATGGTTGATCCCATTTCTTTGGGCCTGTGGTAAGGCAGCATATCATGGTGGAAGCGTGTGGTAGAGCAAAACCACTTGCATCATGAACCAGGAACAAATGGAAAGAGGAAGAGATGTGGGTCTAACAACCCCCTACAAGGACACAGCCTTAATGACCTAAAGACCCCCCACAGGACCCTACCTCCTAAAGGTTCTACCACTTCTAAATAGCACTACCCTGGAGATGGACCTTTGGGAAACACTCACTATGCAAACCATGGCAGAAGGAAAGACAAAGGCCCCTTCACTTGCCATGGTCACTCTCCAAGCTAAATGTAGAATGTCCATGATCTCATTCAATCACTTCTTTTATTAGCATATCAAAGCAAAAGAGGTAGAACATATTAACCATCCAAGATATGAAGTGCAAAAAATAAGAGATTTTATTTTTAATTAGTTAACAAAATTTTCTGAAATGCTTCACTTCCTATTACAATTGAAGAACTACTAATTTGGAAATAAAGAATGCCAATTGCTTAGAGTGGAGGAGGGGGAAATGCTAATAGATTTATTACTCTTATCTAAAATATCCAGTTGTCCAGGACCTGCAATTCCATAGTGGTTAAAAAAAAAAAAAAACCAGTTACATCACCAGTGAAATAGAGATAGCTCCTCTATGATGTGTAACTTGGACGCATTTGCAGGTCTGCGGATGGAAAATCCCCACTCCATTTGAGGCACTGAGAGGATGACTAAATTTATGTATTTATCTTTAAAGAAAGAATAAATTTTACTTTGTTTTTCATGTGACTTTTGTTGCTCTGACACTTTGTCGTGTATGTGGTACTGGGGTTTGAACCCACATCCTTGCACATGCCAGGCAAGAGCCATAACCTCTGAGCCACCACTCCAGCCCCAAGGATGATTAAACTTAAATGAAATCCGAAATCAAACAACTGTGTAAGCACACTTCCTGAGTTGCATGTGTATGTGATTTCCCTGGTGGACAGATAGAAGTGGTTTACACAGACCTCTAACCTCCAGGGAAAGCAGTTAGCGGCATTGTCTGCCTACTGGCCAAGCAAAGCGTTCAGAAAAGGCTTCCTTATATGCAACTGATTGCAAAATAAACATTTCTACTCCTTCCCACCACCCTACCTCACAGTGTTCACTCTGATGGCATTTAACTATTGGTTTAGAGCAAACTCAGTGCACAATTTAAGAACCGTTTCATGAGCCCCTGGCAGCAATTCCTTTCCCTTCCACAGACATGAGACAATTTTTACCACATTTACTCACAGATATCTTTGTTGAGTAATACATTAACTACACAAAGAAAGACTGGACTGAAAGCCAAGGGCTGTATTAAATATTCAGGGTGCCCTTCTCGCACTCTAATTGCTCATGGGTCAGTAAATAGACCCATAAAAAAAAATGCTGAGTCTCCGCTGGATGGGTCAAAGAAGGATGGTTGTGTCAGATTTTAGCCCCCTGCAATCCGTTCCTTCTATCCAGAACAGTCTTAGAGAAATCCACAGGAAATCACAGCAAACCTGACCTGTACTCTGCTCTCTGAAAAAGTGTGTGACCATAAGAAACAAAAAGAAGGGAAGAAAAGAGAAGAAACCCTGAAGAAACTCGCATCTTAGGACCCCTGACGGCGTGAGTGGTGGCAAGCACAGCAAAGAGGGTGTAAGATAATGTGAGCCACGAAGAAAAAGTAGCAAGGGCAAAAAGAGGAGATAGGAACAAAATTAAAGGGCTCACACTTCCTGGTTCTACAAGTTACAACAAAGCAATGACAATCGGAGCACTGTGGTACTAACGTAGGCACACAGATAACGGAACAGAATCAGGAATCCAGAAATAACCCCATATCTCTGTCTGATAGATTTTCAACAAGGGAGTCAAGGCCATTCAACAAATGGTGCTGGGACAAATGGATATACACATGCAAGAGAAAAAGTTGGAACCATTTCTAACATTCTATATAAGATCAATTCACAATTGATCAACAGCCTATATAGAAGAACCTAAATAGGAAGGAGGAGTTAGAGTAATAAGTGAAGAGTCAAAGAGCGTTCAGGTCCATGGTGGGGAGAACATTCCGCTCACTGGAGACATGTACAAACACCCGATGGCCGAGGAGAAGAAAGGGAGCCAGCAGCCTTTGGCATTTGCAAGGTTTTCCAGTAGTAGTTTGGACTATTTGCATGCAGCACACTAGTTTGTTACACACCGTAATTTATGATTCTGTAGAGATACTGAATCAAATCTGTAAAGCTGATTTACAACCAAACTTTGCTGTTTTAATTATCATATTTTCATTTTGTGTTCAAAGAACCTCGTAAAATTTTCACATATTGTGGTATTTATGGTGGAAATTACATGCCATGGTGGTACGTGTGATTACCTCAGAGAGGTCCCTCTTGAGAACATGCAGTGCTCTACGGATCTGACAGAAAAAACCTGAGCCTGGTGCCCTGGCACACACTTGTAATCCCAGCAACTTGGGAGGCTGAGGCAGGGGCATCGGGAGTTCAAGGTCAGCCTGAGATACATAGAAAGAACCTGCCTCAAAATAAAAAGGTTTGAGTGGCCAAGTGCCCCTGTGCCCAATCCCCAGTAAGGCCAAATAAATACATACAGAGAATCTTTGATGAGGGTATATCAAATTTAGCCAGCATATGTATGTATATTCTATTTGGCCTACATGGCATAAAAAAAAAAAAGATCCTGAATGTCTTTAGAGAGGGCTTGACCTCTTCAGTCTAATCCTGGACCCCTTCTCTTCCTATGGTCTTATTTTATTCTCAGGTGTCTCCCTGGTTTCATTTTCTGTTTGTCCTCTGACTACATTTTCATCTGGGACCCCTTCTAAAGAAATAAACATGTTTGTTGTGGGTGTGATCTTTCTTGAGGAGGAGGAGCTGGAGAGTCCAATAGTGAATGCCCATAGGAATGTGAGAGGGATTTTTCCAGTATTTCTCCAGTAAGACAGAATGACGTTGGTATTTTCAATATATCAAGAAATGAAAGGATTCCTGAGAGAAGGATGAAAGTTAAATTAACATGAGTTGAACCAGCTCCTTGGACTTAAAAGCACAGAGACCCACCCACACGTACCCACAGTGTGCCCAGCATCTAGAGGCCCGAGATAGAGCATCAGGCAGCAACATCGTCCTGTAAATCTAGCGTGGTGCAGGCAGCAGCCAGGTTCACATGTTGATTGACACAAATCCTTGACAGGGATATTGCCTTCTATTCCCTCCTGTCCCAGGGGTGGAGGTGCCTTTGTGCGGAGAGAGGGGAGGGAGTTTCATGTGTGACAATCTCTCAGCAACGTTACAGAAATGATCACCAGAGGCAGTTGCTTTCTTGTTTTTGCTTTCAGGCTTCTGCAGGTCAGAAAGGCCTGCAAAGGGCCTTGTGCGTAGCAATTACAACAGCCAGCGTGCAAGGCTGCTACCGCTAAACATTCACAGCCGCTCAGAACCTGAGAGGAGAATTTATCACAGCGTGTTCCCAGACGATGGGCGAACAAAAGGCTGAGAGTAGGAGGTCGTAAGCTCAGATGATTGCCCTGGCCATGCACTCAGTAAATACGTACTGAGCAGTTACTGTGACCCAGAGCAGCCAGACACGGGGACACAGAAGAGAGCGACTTCCCACTCTCAGCCAAGACAAGTCATTCCTTTCACAGGTGACACAAAGGCTCTTGCCTTTGTCTTCAAGGCCATGTGGGAGGATGGGGACGCTCAGTTAAAATGCAACTTAACAGCTTAAGAGGGTCACATATATGACTAGTGTGCAAAACTTCTGTCAAACTGTGATGGTGAGAAAAGTGGATTGAAAAAATCTTTTGACTCATTGAGCAGAGTGTTTTAATTTTCTTAGGTTAAAGGTACATTTCCTGTTTCTGGGAACCTTGTTCTTTGTAAAATTACATAAGACATTTTAAGTCAATAGCAGGGAGAATCTTATGATTAACCTAAATACAAGAACTGATGAATCACAGATTTTGAAATGGAAGAACAATCATATCACTTTTGGATGAACAAAAACAAAACATGTGAATGAAAATGTTTTCTCTATTTCCATTTGCCAGAGAATACACAAAGCTGCATTCAAATGTTAATAAAAAACATAGTTTTCAGGGCTGGAGAAGAGGCTCAGTGGTAGAGCACTAGCCTGGCATGTGTGAGGACCCAGGTTTGATCCCTAGCACCCATACACAAAATAAATTAAAGGAAAATCAAACAAGATTGAAAAAACAATTCTCTCTCTTAAAAAAAGAAAAAAAACCCCATAGTTTTCTACTAGAATATTTAATTGTACAAAACACTCCTGCATAATGATCTATGCACTAATGTGACATCACAGACTCAGCTTCAGAAGGATTGGCCTTGTTTTTCCCCAACATGGTCATCTGTACGTGTTGTCACTTGCTATACACACATTCGATGGCAGACAAGCTAACAGAAGGCTGGGGGGAGGAGGAGAAATACAGAACTATAGGAGCCTTCCTGTCTTGCTCGAGAGCCACTGTCCTGGCTTTCTGCTGTACGCACAGTGCTCCCACCGATGGAAATCTCCACTTGACAAGGACATTTTGAAAACCACAAGTCAAACTAACAGCCAGTTGCCAGCCACTGTCCGATAACCAATTACTTTCAAGGATCAGGTTGTTTGAATTCAAATTTCCTCATATCACCACCCACATACATTCTCATAAATTGTATTTGTGCATTTATGGAGCTCATCAAACAATGTAGAGAAACTTCACGGGGCTCAGACTTTAGGTTTTACATGTTATAGAAACATAATCACTAAAATTGGCCACATGCGAATTCTTCAACATGCTCCCCATTAAGAGGTGGGATCTATGCCCTCACCCCTTGACTCTTGGCAGGCTCTGTGTCTGTTCTGAGCAACAGAATCTTGCAGAAGCAAAACGGTACCAGCTGGGGAACTCGGACCTAGAAGAAAGGCAGCTTCTACTCTCTGTCTCTAGGCGTGCCTGCCCTTGGAGTCCTGAGCAAACATGTGGATCCAGCTATCCTGCTGGGAAAACCACCTAGAGAGAAAGGGGGTCCAGCCGAGCCCAGGCCTCCAGTCATTCCCACCAAGGCCCCAGGCATGTGGGTGAACTCAACCTGAGACCCATAGACCGGTCTAATTAGTTACCAACAGATTAGCATTGGGTGACCAGGTCTTATCATTAATATAAAAAAAAAACTCATCTAACTAAGCTGTACCCAAATTACAACTCCCAAATCATGAAAAGTAATCAAGTTCTTATTGCTTAACCTACTATAGTTTGTAATAGTTCGTCATGCAGCCGTAGGTGCACAGAACAAGATTTACAGAATCTCAGAGCTAGGATTACTTGAGTGATGGGTGCAGGGAAAAGTGTCCAGGAAGGGTATTAATTATAGCAGAGAAAAGGTTTTATCTCTTTCTCCTCATTATTATTCAAGATTTAAATGCTTAGGAACAGGTCAGGAAACTGGAAATGCAAGGGTTGCATCACAACTAAACAATGTTCATTTTTAGCCACAAGGAAACTACCCTGAAACCATTGCCACTATCCAAAAATGAATTGCCACTACAGGAGTAAGTGGGGAAAAACAACAGAGACACTTAAGGAAAAAAAAGAGAACTAACCTTTCAGATAAGAAAATTCACTATAAAGGAACAAAAACAGCACAGATCTGTTTTAATTATAGAACAGAATAAAAAGTGCAGAAACAGACCCATGTATGGTTGAGATTTCAGTGTGGGATTAACAGATATTCAAATCACTGGGTGAAGATGACCTATCCCACACCGTGATAGAGAATGCAGCATGTGGCCAAGCACAGTGGCACATGCCTCTAATCCTACTGATTCTGGAGGCTAAAGCAGGAGAATTGGGAAGTCAAAGCCAGCCTCATCAACTTAGCAAGACCCTCAGCAATTTAGCAAGACCCTGTCTCAACATAAAATATAAAAAGGGCTGGGGATGTGACTCAGAGGTTAAGTGTCCCTGGCTTCAATCCCTGATTAAAAAAAAAAAAAAAAAAAAAGGAGGGAAATGGAGGATGTGTCCTATGGTGTTGGGACAATAGGTTATTCATATTTTAGTATGTCTAATTATATTCCTCCTTGAACCAATCAGACAAAAAGTTCCAGATAGACTAAAAATCTAAATGCCAAAAAAAATCTTTTTTGTTGTTTCTTGTTGATTTTTGTTATTATTTTATTATTGCTGTTATTGTTTGTTTGTTTCCCATACTGGGGATTGAACCCAGTGGTGCTTTACCACTGTGCTAAATCCCAAGACATTTTCTAGTTTTTTATTTTGAGATAGGGTCTTGCTAAGTTGCTATGGCTATCCTTGAACCTATGATCCTCCTGCTTCAACCTCCTGAGTCACTGGGATTACAGGTGGGTAACACCGTGACCAGCCACAACAATCTTTAAATATTTTTATTTTGTATTTCTGCTTATTCAAATGATAAAATGAAAAATACTTTTGAAATCTTGAGAGTGGATAGAGATTCATTAGCACGATACAAATTTGAAAGCTATAATGGGAAAAGGTGATAGGTTTAAATGCATTAAAATTTCATATTTCATATTCTGTACAGAAATTAATACATTAAACAAATTAGAAGGCCAAAAGAAAGCTGGGGGAAATGATTGCAACATATAACAAACAGTCAAAGGGTAAGAGTCATAATATATTACTAATAAAGCAAAAAAGCCCCAAGAGAAAAGTAGATTAGAAACATCCCTAGCTAGGGCTGGAGCAGTGACTCAGCTGTTACAGCGCTTGCCTGGCATTTGCAAATACATGGGTTCGAACTCCAGCAGCATGTACACAATGAAGTGTTGGAGCAATGAAAACCACATGAAAAACTAAATAAAATTGATTCTCTCTTTCTCTCTCTCTTAAAAAAATAAAATCCCTAGATAAACAAGCAATTCATATAAATGAAGTTCGATGGCCACAACCATAGAGAATAATGCTCAACTCCACCAACATCAAAATAATGAAAATGGGATGCAATTTCATCCATCACATTAAAACATTTTTGAAAGTTACTAAAATCTAGTGTTGATTTTTAAAATGTTGGGAAATGGGGCTGGAGTGGTGGCTCGGTGGTTTCGGCACTTGCCTGGCATGCACAAGTACATGGGTTTAAGTCCCAGCGCCACAAACACAGCAAAGTCCTGGAGTACCTTTCTCTCTAAAAAAAAAAAAAAAATTGGGGGAACAGGTGTTCTCTTACACTGTTGGAGGAAAGTATAAATTGCTACAACTATTTTTTAGAACAACTTGGCAATATGAATCAATATTTAAAATAAGCATATCTTTTGACTTATAAATTTCATTTTTTACTATGCTATATAAATGCTCACATCAATACACAGAAATCACAAATATACACACAATGAAGCTTTGATTATAATAGCTATATAAAGGGGAAACAGCCCAAATGCCCATCTGTGAGGGAATAGTTAAATATATAATGAAACGTATGCTATGGAATACAACCCAGACATTTGAAAAGAATAAAGTCAGTCTGTAGAAGTATTGATAACTAACAATATCTTCAGTAAAATTGTTAAGTGAGGAAGATTAGTAAAACATGAATGGTATAATCATAACTTTGGTTAAAAAGCAAATTTATAAATGAGAATGTGCATTAACATATATTAGTATGTGCATAAGAAAAACATAAATGTCCATATACATATACATTCATACATACACCAGAAGAGAGAAGATATCTGGGAAAGTATGAACCAGGCTGTAATCAGTGGCTTTGTATAATACAGAGATTAACAGCATTTGTATTGAGGACCTATCATGGTCCTCTTATAAAAGAAAAACCACTCAAAACATAATGTGACATAAAAGATAGTGATGAGTCAAACACCTTCTTCTCTGTGCAGCTGCATCCTTGCCTCATGGCCAATACCTCCATGTTTCAGCTCTTTCTCCTAATATATGCTCAACAACCAACAAATCAGCTAGCACGTGTGTAGTGGGACCGCTTCTCTAAAGCAGTTATCTCAGTGCAGCTCCAGCCCCTCCACGTATTATCCTTTCTCCCAGCCCTCCGAGGTACAGTGAGGCTTTTACTAGATATAGAATGAACTTTGCAACTACAGGAAGTCCCTTCTTGTAAAAGGAGTGTGTTACAGCCCTCAGGAGTTTGTGTGCAGGAAGAGAGCTGGTAGTCACTGCTCTAAAGGCTGGCTAAGTGGTTCCTTCATTATCCCAGACCGAGATGGAGGCCACTGTCACTTGTTATGGTTTGGATATGAGGAATACCCTGCAAGCTCATGGGTAAAGCAATGCAGGAGTGTTCGGAGGTGAAATGATTAGAACATGAGAGCTGTGACCTAATTGGTGGTGATTAATCCAGGTGATGGGTTAGTAATCTGAGTGGATTAATAGGTGGTGAGTGTAGGCAGGTAGGACATGGTTGGAGTAATGCCTTGGGGATTATATTATCCTGGCTCCTTGCACTCAAGCTTTCTCTATGCTTCCTGGCTATTATGAACTGAGCAGCTCTCCTCCACCATGCCATTCAACCATGATGTTGTGCCTCACCTTGGGCCAAGAGCTATGGAGTTGGCTGACCATGGGCTGAACCTTTGAAACTGTGAGCCAGAATAAACTTTTCCTCCTCTAAATTGTTCTTGTTGGCTACATTGGTCACGGAGAGCCAAAGCTGACTAATACATCACAAGGTAGGAAATGATACTTATTTAGCTTGTACAGTTCAACATAGACAAATTCACTGCAACTGTGGAAGAGAGAGAACACTCTTATGTAATGTAAATATGCCATTCAATATTGCAGGATTGTTTCTATTTTTAAAATTCCTAATGGTAGCAAGTAGGTAATAATTATATAGATTTATATATTAATTCTAAGGGCAAATCTCTTGTAGAGTAAGAGTTAGAGAAATACACAACCACACACATGGTAAGAATCTCAGTCATGGAATTTCAACTGTTTATTACTCACTGTGCAACATCAGAAGTCACGCAGACCTCACTCCCTATGGGAACATTATGGATTTTAGGGACTTTGAGAGCTGCTAAGGGACACATCCAGCTTGGTGGGAAGACTTGCTGATGCCTGCTCCAGCACTTCAGTCTTGCTTCAAGGCTTTGGAGAAGTCTCCAAAACCCACAAACACCTATCTATCTATTTGGAATTTCCCAGTAAAGATTTAATCTGCCTCCTGCTGCTGGCTCTAATTATCTTGCCAATGCCTGAGAGGGGAAATCCGGCATCCTGCCTCCACTTTGCGTCTGTGGCAGCTCTGTGATGCCTATGTCCTGTGGGCTTTCTCGTCTTATACAGGCCCTACACACAAAAGGCACTGGAGTACCAGGCCCGCTCATCCCCACTACTGCACACTCAGGAAATAATTACCCATGATAGCTCTCTCTCATTGTCATTGCACATATATGATTGAAGATTAGTCATTAAACCACCTCAGCAATTCCTAATCATTGTTTTGTTTTGTCTGATGGATGCAGGCATTCTGGCTAAGGGCATCCTCCTTAAAGGATTCTACTTCTGTCCCTTTCTGGCTATTTCAAGTATAAATTGGATTTAGCAGAAGAGTTTGAAGGCAGAGAAATTTCTTTGTAACATTCTACCTTATTTTGACTGTTTTATACCCAGAAATATATAAAATTAGAATGATCTATAACCACTAATTCAATTTGTTACCATGATTCTAAGTAGCTGTTTCCTGATTTCAGATAAATCATTTGATGTATTAAGTAAGCTTAAACAGTATCAACATCTCCAAATTTGATATATGAAGATATTGTTGGGATTCAGTTATTTATGTTAGAGTAGAATATCTTCATTAATCAAATAGATTATTTTTAACTAACATTTTGAATACTAAAATAGAACCTGGTTGAGCAGCTGATATGGTTACCTGAGGAGCTTGTGGCCTTCCCAGTTCAGTGGAGTGATAAGCACACACTGACAAGTCGATTGGGTTAACAGTCAAGGAAATTACTCCCGTTGCCACCCAGGCAGAGATCGGCAACCTTCCTGCTGGAGGATCTTTCCCTGGCTGGGAAGCTTCCACAGGCAGAGAGCACAGATGTAGCCTGGAAAATCAGAAGTGCTTACAAGCGGGGACCCACAGTGGTTCAGCCGCTAACTGAACAAACTCTCTTTGTCATTCAGCACCTCTTCCTGAGACTCGTTTTTAATCTCCAAGAGATTCCAAGGGAACTTCCAAGAGATCTGTTTCATCTTAATGCTTAGCTAATTTTGAGATGGGGAAAAATAAAAATAAACCCTAAATCTAAGTCATACTAAATAAGTCACGTACAATGTGATCTGGTAGATTTCAAAAAATAGGAAGATACTGATGTCTGTTTCATGAGCAGTGGGGGTTGAAGCTTCTTGCAGACTGGATGTGACAAGACGAGGGCAGTCGCCAGGATTCTAAGCTGGACACTGCTTGCTGTTATTTCCTGTCTCTGCTTGACTCTCCTCATTTCAAATCTCAAAGATGAAGAGAAAAGGAGAAGTCGATTTTCTTGTATCTATAGCAGTAAGCCACCTTGCTCCAGCCTCCAAGAGCCCTTACGCCTGATTGCCAGCCTCCCAAGGAGAACAGTGCTGTCCACATCAGAGGGATGTTTGGGTGCAGGGACAAATGATAAGGATTTAGAAAATGATATCCTTAGATCAAAGGCTAAAAAGGCTTTCTCCGTGACCCTGTGACACCTGGGAAAGTAGAATTAGGGGAGGATTGATATGCAGATTTCAATGCCATCATTTAAATATGGGCTGCCCCCCCCATCAGTATCAATTCTCTAATCCTACAGGTTGATGAATCTGCATTATCCAGAATGTTCCCCATCGTGGTGGCAGGGGAGAGAGACCTTGGTGAATTGCTTTCAATTTCAACACCCAGAAGTGTCACGCTGTCTCTACTCTCATGTCCTTGTCTACAGCAGCTCATAAGGTCCGATCCATTCAAAGGACTTGGTAAGTGTAATCAATCCTGTTCCCAAAGAAGGGAACCAGATATTGTCATATTTGCAGTGCCTACCTCAGAGAGGACATAAGGATCAAATAAAACGATTTAAAGTTCTTTGTAAGACCTAGACAACAGCAAGTTATTTTACTAGAGGCTGCACCACTGACAAACTTGAAGCCTTTTCCAAAGAGATGCTACAGTCTCATCCCAACAACGTAAGCATGAACATTTCTTGATACTCAGAAAATGCTAGGTCTTTCAATCTCATCATCCTGTGACCTAGAAATGCTTCCCTTGCCCCTGCCCCTGCCCCATTATGGTCCTTGTTCACAATTAAAAGATCTTTACCCCAATTTCAAGGACTCAAGAATTGGGTTTATTTCCATTTGTACTCAATATCCTGGTAACAAAGGGGAAAACCAGAAACTAGACCGCCTGATTTCCAACTCTGGCTCTGCCATTAGCTAGTTTTAAAATCTTAGCCAAGTTACTTATTCCTTCTGAGCCTTAGTTTCCTTCTCTGAAAAGTGGGGATATTAATAACACTTATCTTCCCAGGATGTTTGAAGAGATTAAATGAAGATGGCAATATGTAAAGTGTTTAGACTAGCATATTAGAATATTAATTCATACCACAAACCAACAAATATTGACTTATTCTTTTAAAAAAATTATTAGAAAAAAAATTTTTTTAAAGAGAGAAGGACAGTGAGAGAGAGACAGAGAAAATCAATCTTCATTGAGTTTTTCACATGGCTTTCATTGCTCTGAAACTTAGTTGTGTACATGGGTGCTGGGGTTTGAACCTGTGTACTAGTGCATGCTGGGCAAGCACCGTAACCGCCGAGCCACTGCTCCAGTCCCTACTAGAAAGTTTATTTTATTTTTTTTTTAAGAAAGAGGGGACAGAGAGAGAGAGAGAGAGAAGCAATCTTTATTTAGTTTCTCATGTGACTTTCATTCCTCAGACACTTTGTTGTGTACGTGGTGCTGGGGTTTGAACTCGCGTCCTTGCGCATGCCAGGCAAGCGCCGTAACCTCTGAGCCACCGCTCTAGCCCTATTAGAAAGTTTTTTAAGGGCCATGGTAGCAGAGAAAATAACTATGATGTCAACCAAGATAGTGGCAAGGTCTGGGGAGCAAAGATGACTGTGGCAAATAGTACATGAGCTTCCCTCAGTAGATTTATTCATGTAATCAGTCAAAGGATTGGGCATTTATTTACCACTCTCTCCCTATTCCAGGAACTGTGGCAGCTCCAGAGATAATTAAGATACCATCCTTACCTTCCTCTGTGAGGTCATATTCTAGTAGGGGAGGCACAGTCAGAATAGTGTGGTGGTTCCCGAGCATAAGGAGCATCATCACAGCTATAAACCCAGAGAGCCCAAGGCAGCTCCCAGTCACCACCCACGCAAAACTCCCATGCCAGGTTGACTGCCGGAAACTCTGTTCCTAAAGTTCTAATCCTCTGGCTTAAGAATCTCTCTTGAGAAGAGCCATACTATTCTCACTTCCCTCCAGCTAGGACCCAGAGTCCAGGGATATGACCTGGCTCGTACCTGGGGAGGGCCGTATCTTCAAGCTCTCCTCCCCATTCCTGCCATGGGGCCTAATAGTTCACACCTGACATTCCTTTATTTTGATCACTCTTTAGCCAGCTGGGAACTTCTTCGGAAATAGAATAAATTATGCCAAGAAAAAAATTCCCAGAGAAACAGTCCTAGAATATGACACATATTTATATGCACATAAATAAATATACACATATAAAAGCCTTCATCAAAATTCTAACAATCCTCCAAGTGGTATTTCTAGAACATGATTATCATCATTATTGTTTCTTAGCCTAATCATTCTTCCTTCATATGTTTGTGTCTTTGGTCTCATGATGGCACCTGTGATAGGTTAGCATTCTCCTAATCACTAATGGTACATGCACAGCTATTCCTTTAGTATTGCTGCTGTCCTAATCATGAATAGCCATTAAATATCCTGCAAGCAATTCTAACATTCATCAAACTGATAATGGCAAGAAACAAATTGGAGCCTTTCAGTGTTTTACTAAATGTGTTCTCTAATTCCTTATTACTCTGCATATTTCTGGAAACTATTTCTATACACAAACCAAGCT
>PVKS010033826.1:0-21395 GCA_004027875.1 Aplodontia rufa | reverse complement strand
CATTCAAAAACCAATGTATATATACTTAGTTATCCAGGGCTAATGCCATATCATGGATGCCCATCTTGGGTTCCCCCTGTTGCTGTTTCCCACAGAAGAACCCCTGAGTTAAATGGATATCTCATGGAGGGCAGAGATCTCCCTCTGAGTTGATTCCCCCATATTCCCACCCTCTAGTCTCCTAGGTGTTCATTCTATATCCTCCCCCCCGTCCCCCTCCCTACGCCTCCAAGTATCCTAGGGAGTCATCTCCCTGTTGCATTGAGAATCATACAGTTTGAAGTTATTGTTAGCTTAGCCGTCTAACATACTGCTTCCCCTTGTAGTCTAGCTTCCACAGATGAGAGATACCATTTGGCACTTGAGTCTCTGAGATTGGGATACTTCACGGAGCATAATTCCACCCTGTGCAAAAGCAGGCACTATCTACCAATAAGGGGCACACCCTGACCCAGGCAACAAAGGAAATCAGTTATAATGAGGACAAAGCTCCCGCCAGACAAAGTTCAGAGTAATAAAGCCATTCCAGCATCAAAATACCCACAACGAATCTCATTGCCAACACAGGGAATCAGCTCAATAAATGAAGGCCCATCTGCAAAATGAGCACATCCACTGATTTCAAATCATCCTGAATGTATGGAAGTGTAACCACAAACCCCTTCAATACATGAAAACTATAATGGAAAATTAAATCTTGTTTTAAAAATTAAAAAATATAATCATGCTGAAGAGTGCGCAAGGACATTTAAAAGCCCTGTAGGTGTATTTTTTAAAGGGGAAATAAAACTACAAAATGGGAGGGATTGTCTAACTTCTTGAGCAAAGTGAAGGCAACACACCAAAAAAGGTAACAGCAGTTCTTTATAGAAGAGTGATGAGACAGACCTTTCTCACACCTTTTCGCATCTGTGCTTTCTTATGTTTAGTAAATGTTTAATGGGGGCTGGAGCGGTGGCTCGGCGGTTACAGCGCTTGCCCAGCATGCGCAAGTGCACAGGTTCAATCCCCAGCACCCACGTACACAACTAAGTGTCAGAGCAACGAAGGCCATGTGAAAAACTCGATAAAAATTCATTCTCTCTCTCTCTCTCTCACTGTCCTTCTTTTTTTAAAAAAAATTAAAAAATAAATAAATGCTAAATGTATTAGACTTCACAAAACGGGAAGAGAAAGAAAGGAAGGGAGGAGGGAGAGGAGGCCTGAAAGCAGGGTTCACAGACATCTCCCCACCAACTGCTTAGAGGCTTCCTTCTCTGTGCAGCTCTCTGCTCTGTCTCTTCAAAGCTTCAGCACAGGGAGAAACAACACTAGCCCATCTGCCAGTAAAAGATTGTAGATGAAAGACCAGGAACCTGTTACCAGTCAATATTTACAGATCAAAGATAAGTGCAATTTAAGGGTAATTTGAAGCACAAATTGCTTTTTTTTCCCCCCCCCCCCCCGTACTCCTGAAAGTGTGAAAGCAACCTGAAGCTACCAGAAGCTTTCAACCCAATGGAATGACCCAGTGCAATGTGGGAGCAACATTTTTTTTCAAAAAGCATTTCGTGAGAAAACACAATTTTCAGCAAATAGCATTAGGGAAATGATGGTGTGGAGCAGAACCTGCATCTGGAAAAAACGATGACAGCATTGTCATGGGAGCAGTGTGGCCCAGGGCTGGGAGAGCCAGGCTGGCCACTGAGTGGGCCCCCTATGTAAGGTCATTCGGCCTCAATCGCCTCATCCTGGAGACTGAAGAAAGAGTGGTACCTCGTAGGGCTCTACTTAAGATTGAGTTGGTGCATGTCAATGTTCAGAGTCCTGTCTGGTACGCAGGTGGCACTCCATAAACATTGGTTATTATAGTGGACAGACAGGACCCACGGGCTGTCTGGCACCCAGCAGCCTTCCTAACACTGCTGCAGACAGCCTTCATGAAATCACCACCCTCCTGCTCTCAACCCAGTTATTTTGTGGGGAATGGGCATCTTCTAAGGCGGGCACTGAGCAGCTTAACCCATTCTTCTGAACAATAACTATTGTATCAGGAAAGGACCCATGAGCCAAGTGAGGCCAATGAGAGAGGAACGGCTCTGAAGCTTGTGAAGTGTCTGCAGAAGAGACCCTCTCTCTTTCCCGAGATGGTGTTGTATGGGTATCTGGAGCCCACAGTTGCGATTGCCATTTGGTGACCATAACAGGGAGTCTGGAGCTGCATGGAAGAATTGAAAATGAAATCAACACTAGAGAAAGCTCTTGGTGATATAACGGGAGTCCAGGTATCAAATCTTACCTGAATCTCTGATAACCATCTCAGTTATATGAAGCAACACATTATCTGTTATTTAAGACAATTAGGCTTGGTCTTTTGTAATTTGCATATTAAGTAACAAACATTTATAAAGAAAATGAAAAAAAATCGGCTTTCAGCTTCCCTCGCACTTTCCTGCCTCAACCATGTCAACCCATCCCAAGCTCCAAGGTACCCTCCACTAACAACGTGACATGGAAAATGGTTAGGGCATTTGGAACAAGAGAAACATAAGAACTAAGTCAAATGCACAAAAATCTGGATTCTGTGTGTACATGTGTGTCTTTTAATTTAGAAACTACCCAAGAGAGGGAAGACAAAAAATATGATTTACAACAACTTACTCATTTCGATAAAGTTCCACCTCAATATGGACATTTCTAGGATTCTGTGTTGAGCTACTGGGAAGACAGGGCACGCTGATAACATGGCTTTGAATCTCCCCCAACCCTTAGGTTGCTGTCTCACCTCTCACCAGTGTCAACATACTCATCAAGTTGAAATGACCATCACTGATGCTACTACACCTGCTCAAACCCTAATTGCAATCATTTATTGAGCACCCAGTATATACCAGGTACTTTGCTGGGCCATTCTCTTCCACAGTTTAACTCAGAGAACATCTGCATGGTGGGCACTGTCCTATTTATAGAGGAGGAAACAGGGTCGGCATCTCACCAGAGGCCAGACATATAGTAAATGATGGTGCTAAGATTAGAACCCTCGCCTAATATGTAAAAGACACATCGACAGCGAAACACACATCACATGAATATCAGTAGTGTACCAAATATCGTGTGGTTACACAATGTAAAGGTCAAGGGCAAAGACACTGCAGAGGTGGGAGGCAGGGGAAGGAGAGGAAAGAACGAACAGGAGCTTACCCAGTTGGGCTATGACTAAGCAACATGACCTTCAGCAGAGGACTCATTCATGCGTTTGTTCGCTGCATATTCACAAAGAATCTACTATGTGCTTAATACTCAAGACACGACAGTGAACACAAGAGCCCTAGCCCTCTCCTCAAGGAACTTGCCATTGCTTGAAGAGCCTAGAAAAGAAAGGCCCTGGTTCAATTCTCCATTTCACAGCAGGAAGGAATGAGACCCAGAGATGGGAAGGGACTTGCCAGAGTTACACAATAGTGATTTAGTGACACAGCCCTTCACTTGGCTGCTATATTGCTTCACAAACAGGCAGGTCAGCTGCCAGCCCAGCCCCCCAGGACTCCCTTAGCACCAAGACAGAGTATTCAAAACCAGCTGAGATAGCTTATTGTTATGAATAAAGATGTTTGCTGCAGCACTGTCTGGAGTGGCAAGCATACCCACACACACAAAGACACTGGAAACAACCAGAATGTTCTCCCAGTGAAGGGTTATTAAAATCAATGATGCTTTCACCACTAAATAATAACAACAAATGTTAGACTTATTGGCTTAACCTAGAGAGTGGTCATGTTCTTTTGTTAAGCATGAGGGGAAAACAAGATGCAGATTAATTAATATAATCCCAACATAATCCGATTTCTTAGTTGCTTCTAAGAAGAAAATATGAATGTGTTTCTACATTTTGTACCTTCACGTTTGACCCTAGATAAAGATGTGAAAAAGCGTACAGTGCTGATTTCTTCAGGGAATGGGATTGAAAGATAGGAGAGGGAATTATTAACTTTCTCTTTATATACAACTGTCATCTGACTTGAAGGTAAATAGACCTTTTATTTATGTTTTAAAAATTATATTTTTACTAAAAACAATTTATTTTTGAATAGGTTATATGCTCACATGGTTCAAAATTCAAGAGACAAAGAGGCTGAGGGTACAGCTCAGTGGTAGAACACTTGCCTACCACACCATGGCCCTGAGCTCAATCCCCAGCCATCACCAAAAGTAATAATTTACGAATCAAGAGACAAGGCATATAGAGTAAAATGTATCCTACCTACTCTGGGCTCCAGAGTAGGCACTAAGATTCCCAGGAGCTCTCATTTTTCTCTGCGTCCTTTCAGAGATGTCTAATGCATATCCACAAACACAGAGCTCTCTTGTATGATGCTACTCAGCACCACACCTACTTTTCTCACTTGACAACTTCATATCCTGGAGATCACCATCTCAGTCAGTGCAGGCTGCTATAACAAAACAACATACAGTTGTATTCTGGGTGACTTCAATGATAAAATTTTATTTCTCACAGGCTGGATGCCTAAGATTGGGGCATCAACATGGCCAGGTTCTGCTGAGGGCCCCCTCCTGGTTTACTGATAAATGCTTCTTGCTGCAGGCTCACATAGCACAGAGAAAGAGTGAGCACAAGTGCTTGTGACATAATTATCTACCAAGAGCCCCACCTACAAATATCATCACATCAGGAATTAGGCTGTGCATATGAATTTGGGGGGACACACACATTCCATCCATTGGGTAATTCATATCCCTGTACATCTTGCTTCCTCTTCTGTAGCTGCATTCATTTACCTAACTCCTTCCTGATGGACATCTAGGCAGCTTCAAGTCTTTGCTCAGGTAAACAACGCTGAAAAAAATAACCTTTTTATTTTATTCTTTTAAATTATATCAGATCATGGTACTCCTCTACCCCAAAATCTCCAGGGGAACCTGGCTTTATTCAGACCAAGAATGAAAATCCATCCTTTCACTGCACAGCTGAAAGCTGCCCCTCACTTCACCCCTTAGCTCTGAGATTTCATTTTCTGCCACAACCCCTTGTCCTCTCCAATGGGTAGAAAAGCCCTTGTTGCTATCCCTAAGAGCTCTCCTCTCTGCTTTCCCCACAGTTCACTGCTTCCCCTCTTTCATGGCTTTGTTCAACCTCACAAGAAGATGCCCCAGATTTTACAAAGCACATATATTCCAGTACTCCCTTCCTCTCTATTCACTCCCACCATTTTTATATAGCATTAATCACTAACATTTTACATAAATTTATTTACTATTAATTGTCATCTGTCTTGCCCCTCTAAAATGAAGTTTCCCTGAGGGGAAGAATCTGTGTCTGATCTGTTCATGGATTCCCTGAACATAGTAATCAGAACATAGTAAAGACAAGGACTTAATATTTGTTGAGAGACTTGGGATCCCAGGCTTCTGGTCCCTGGCTGGCAGGCACTCCCAGGACATCCACCCCCAAGGACCCTACCCAGAGCTGAACCAACCCATCCAGCAGCCATTTGGGACCCCAGTTGTGTCCAGGATACCCACCGCCCAGAACCCCCATCTGGAACCAAGCTAACCTTCCCAGAAGCTGCATGGGCCCCCAGAGAACTTTATTTCAGAGAAAATGAAGACTCAAATTAGAAAAGATTGGCCTCAAATCCACAACTCCCCTACCAAGGAGCCCACTGACAGGGAGCAGAATGAAAACCTAGAAAAATTTACCAAAGATCTGATTACTAAAAAGAACAATGACTAAGTGAAAAAACTCAAGAGATTAAAAAAACTCTATTATCAAAGACATAGATATACTGAAAAAGGAAGTAACAGAGTTAAAATCTTCAGTCAATCACATTAGAGGAATGATAAAATAATTTAACAGTAGACTAAATTCTATAGAAAACAACCTCAACTCTTAAAGAAAGAACCTCTGACAATGAGGATAAACTGAGTAAACTTTAGTGCACAGATGGACAAAAAAAGAAAACTCATACAGCATGAGGAGAATTTTCAAAATGTCTGGGATAAAACCAGAAGAAACAATCTAAGAATAGCTGGGAATCAAGAAGAAATCAAAATGCAAATAAATGGTATAAAGAACATTCTTAACAAAATAGTTAAAGAAAATCCTTCCCATACTAGAACAGAGTCAGATAGGCTCATCCAGGAAACATATAGTACTAATCAAAAGAGAAACTCACTGAAACACATCATATTCAAAATGTATAATAGGGAAACCAAGGAAAGAATATTATTAAAAGCTGCAAGAAATCACACTCAGAGGCAAACCAATAAGGATCACATCTGACTTTTCAGCCAGACCTTAAAAGCAAGAAGATTCTGAAAGGAGATATTACAATTTTGGAATGACCACAACCTGCAGCCATGAATACCCAGCAAAATTCAGCTTCAGATTGGAAGGGGAAATAAGAACACTTCACGATAAGATCAGACTTGCAGCATTCATGAACAGAAAACCAGCATTACAAAGAATTCTCAAAGATAAACTACAAATAGAAGAACAAGTAAACAATCCTTAAAACTCTCAAACAGAGGAAATTTAATAAAAGTCTATGCTATCAAAGGACAACCAAGACAGCACAGAACTCACTAATAAAACATGATGACTATGAACCACAACCAAATAACTATTCTAACACTGAATGTGAATGGTCTCAATGCACCACTCAAAAGACATAAATTAGCAGATTGTGGAGGCTGGAACTAACCCAGGCCTGTGTGGAAAGTAGTCAGTCTCATGTATTAGACCCAACAAAGGTGTAGCAACACATAATCTAGAGCAATCATAGATATGTAGTGGGGGGAGGGGGCAGGTAAAGAAGGGGAGAGAGAGGGAGAATAGGGAGGGATTTAGGGGGTAATTCTGGCTTAAGAATATATGCATATCATATTGTTATTTTATATGCATTTATGTTTGTACAATAACTCAATTCCTTAATAAAAAAATTTTTAATTAAAAAAAATCCAAAAATATGTTGCTGACAGGAGACCCATCTTATAGATAAAGATATCCACAGATTGAGGGTAAAAGTATGGGGGGAAAAGAATCTACCAGGCTTACAGCCCAAGACAGCACGCTGGTGTTGCAATCCTTATATCTAACAAAGTAGGTTACAACCATAAGCTAATTGGAAGAGATTAAAGAAGGCCACTGAACAATACACCAAGATGATATAACCATAGTAAATCTCTACACTACAAACATGAACACTCCCAACCATGTGGAAAATATATTCCAGGACATAAAACCACTTTTGGACCCCAACATGATAATACTGGGAGACTTTAATACTTCTCTATCACCAAAAGATAGATCATCAAAGCAAAAAAAAAACAATAAAAGAAATCTCCAGCTAAACATCTCCATAAATCAAATGAACTTAACAGACATCTATAGAATATTATACCCCAAATTGGCTGAGTTTACCTTTTTCTCAGTAGTGCATAGTTCCTTCTTCAAAATAGATTATATTCTAGTTTACGAAAGAAATCTCAGCAAAAATAAAAAAGGAAAAATTATCCCATGTATCCTATGACACCATGATGCCATGATTCTAATAATTAACAGCAAAAATTATAACAGAAAACACACATATAGGGCTGGAGCGGTGGCTCAATGGTTTCGGCGCTTGCCTGGCAAGCACGAGGACCCGGGTTCAAACCCCAGCACCACGTACAGAACTAAGTGTTGGAGCAACTAAGGCCATGTGAAAAACTAAATAAAGTTGTTTCTCCCTTTCTCTGTCTCTCTCACTGTCCCTCTCTCTTTAAAAAAAAAAAAAAAAGAAAAGAAAACACACATATACAAGGAGATTGAATAGTACCCTATCAAATGAAGAATGGATTCAATAAAAAAATGACAGCAGAAATTAAGAAATTCATGGAGGTGAATGAGAATAAAGACACAACATATAGAAACCTCTGGGACACCATGACAGCATTTTTAAGAGGAAAATTCATAGCGCTGAGTGCCTACATTAAAAATCAGGAGAGATCATGAATAAACAAGCTTATGCTCCACCTCAAATCCCTACAAAAGGAAGAACAAAGTAACCCCAAACTCAGCAGAAAGCTGGAAATAATCAAGATCAGAGATGAAATCAAGAACAAAAAGAAACAATAAAGATAATCAATGAAACAAAGATCTGGTTCTTTGAAAAACTAAATAAAATTGACAGACCCCTAGCCAAACTCACTAAAAGAAGGAAATAATTGAAGCAAATCAAAAAAAAATCACCAAAAAAAAGGAGTGATCACCACTGACCCCACAGAAATTCAACTGATTATTAGAACATATTTGAAAAACTATACTCCTCTAAATTAGATAATCTGGAAGACATGGACAAATGTCTAGACATATACAACATCCTCAATTGACACAGGACCATATTGAAAGCCTAAACAGCCCAATGACAGGCACCAAAATCCATATAACAATTAAAAGCCTTTCAAAGAATAAAAGCTCAGGACCAGGTGGATTCCCCACTGAGTTTTACCACACCTCTCCTTATTAGCTTTTCCAAGAAACTGAAAAGGAAGGAACTCTCCCAAACACTTTTTATGAGACAACCATAACTCTGAAACCAAAACCCAACAAAGATATATCAAAAAAGAAAACTACAAACCAATATCCCTGATGAATACTGACACAAAAATCCTTAATAAAGTTCTTGCAAACTGCATTCAAAAATACATCAAGAAGATAATTCATCACTATCAAACAGGCTTCATTCCAGGGTTGCAAAGCTGGTTCAACACAAGCAAATCAATAAATGTTATTCACCGCTTAAATAGAACAAATGACAAAAAACATATGATCATCTCAAAAGATGCAGAAAAAGTCTTTGATAAAATCCAGCACCCATTTATGATCAAAACTCTGGAGAAGATTTGGATCAAAGGCTGTATATAACAAACCCTCAGCTAGTATACTATTAAATGGAGAAAAGCTGAAAACATTTCCACTAAACTCGGGAACAAGACAAACCTGCACTCTCTCACCACTTTTATTAAATATAGTCCTTGAGACCCTAACCGAAGCAACCAGGCAAGAAGAGGAAATCAAATGGATAAGAATAGGAAGAGAGGAGCTGGAAAATGACTCAGTAGTTAAAAGACCTCACCTGGAATGTACAGGCACCTGAGTTCAAACCCCATCACCACATACACAACTAAGTGTTAGAGAAACCAAGTCCAGATAGAAAAATAAATAAAATTCATTCTCTGTCTCTCCCTCTCCTCTCTTTAAAAAAAAAAGAAAGAAAGAAAGAAAGAATAGGAAGAGAAGATGTCAAACTATCTCTGCTTGCCGATGGCATGTTCACAGAAGCTCAATTTACAATAACTAAATTATGGAATCAACCCAGATGCCCCTGACCGGATGAATGGATCCAAAAGCTATGGTATGTGTGTGTATGTGTGTATGTGTGTGTGTGTGTGTGTGTGTGTGTGTGTATGTATATATGTATATGTATATATGTGTGTGCGTGTATATATATATATATATACATACATACAATGGAGCTCTACTCAGCTGTTAGAAACAATGATATTATGGCCTTTGAAGGTAAATGGATGGCAAATGGCAATGGAAGAAATCATGCTGAGCATACTTAGCCAAACCCGGAGATTCAAGGGTCAAATGTTTTCCCTCATTTGTGGAGGCTGAAACAAAACCCAGGCTTGAGTGAAAGGTAGTCAAGCTCTTAACACTATACCTACCAAAGGTATAGCAACACTTAATGTAGGGTGAATATAGATATGTAGGGGAAGGAGTGGGGAGAGTTGGAGATGAGGGGAGAGGGAGAGAATACAGGGAGAGATCTAGGGAGACAATCAACAATGTAACATAGTCTTTACTCTCCCCGAGAATCCAAATAATACTTGTATAATCATTTAATTCTGGAAAATTCACAATCGTTTATATACATTTATAATTTTTATAGAGGGAAATAGAGACGAATCAAGAGACTGAGGCATGGGTAATGTGGGGGTAACTGTGGATTAGGATCAAATGCATATCGTATTGTTACTTTATATGCATTTGTGTTTGTACAGCAGCTCAACTCCTTAATTAAAAAAGTTTTAAAAATTAAATATTTGTTGAGTGAATATGGTAGAATTTCATTTGTACATGAGCATATCTCATTACATACATATTTTTAACAAGGCATAAGGAAAGGTGTATGATTATTGGAGGGGAGCAGAGGTTACAGACGTAGCCATCATCTTTCAAGCAAGACTTCTGCAAATGACCACAGTGCGTATTTCAAGTGATTTGTGTCACTTCACATATGCATCTCATGTGATCCTCACAAGGACTTGTCAGTTCCATTGAACACTATTATTGCTCCATTTTGGAATGGACAAAACTTGGGATGGAGCAGCAAAGTGTTATTCCAGGGTTCCACAGTGGGATGGTAAGAGAATCCCCAGCTTAAATACAAACACATGCAGCCTGGTTCCAGAACCATGATCTTAACTACCAAACTTGAACTCAGCTTTCTACTCAGACCATTGCACTTTTTAAAGAAAAGATCCTACAAAGCCACTAATAAATCACTATAGTCCAAAATCCTTACATTGTTTTCATGTTTTCTCTCTCTCTCTCTCTCTCTCTCTCTCTCTCTCTCTCACACACACACACACACACACACACACACACACACACAGCATCAAAAGAATCCTGTACCTGCTCCAGGCTAATGAGACGCCAGAGATTTAATTAGCTCACTCAAGGTCACAACACAGTGTCATGGAGCCAAGATTTGAATCCAGGTATTCCTCATTCTTGAGTGTACCTGTAAGTACATATCACACTGCCTGCACTTGGGCCAGTAAGAAAGGAAAATAAACAGAAGAAAGGCTGTGTACATGCCAAAACCAAAGAGCTCCCAGGAGTTTCATCATCCCCTAGGGCCCACAGAAACACCAAGGATGCCATCTCCCCTGGAAAGCTTTGATTTACAAAATTCTTTCAACAGGAGGTGTTGACGGCTCAGCTGGCACCTTTATCAGTGCAATGGCTGGGAGATCTCACAGCTGCGTCCACAGGGCATTAGAAAACACCACCACTGGGCACGGGAAACCACCCCAGCAGTAGCTGATGGTCATCCCCAGGAAGCCAGTGTGGCCACCAGAGTGCCTGAGGAATGGACAGTGTTGGCACGAGGTAGGCTCCTGAGACCTGTTTACGGTTACCCTCCACATCTACCATAATGTCATAAATTGTACTTCCATCTCAAGTAATATATCCTTCCAGGGCAGGATGCTGCTGACATTTAGCGTGCCATTGATCTAAAGCATGCTACGCATGTATTGATGCTGCCTGATTGCACTTGTGAAATAAAAATGGGGAATTAAGGGTATACTTACTTATGGGGTCGCCTAGGTTTTCATTTAATTTGAAATACCACCAGCCCAAAAACTGGAGATAGTGTTGACAGTCACTGGGTCTGGGTTCTCTCTTCTGCAGAGTTCGTATCTGGGACAAAGCTGGGGATTCAGGCTTAGCTCCTCCCTGAGCCATGACTGTGGCTGGACCCAGGGCCTGGGCCCCACTGTCCTTTGTGCTAAGTCATTCTTCACACCCAGACAGCATACAAGACAAGTTAAGACTGTGTGGAGGCCCCAGAAAAGCAGGGACGCCAAAGAGACAAGGTTTTAAAAGCAATAGATATCTTTACAAAAACACTAAGGCAGTCCATGCAGGGAAATACCAGAGCTTTTTAGGGACTCCTTATAATAACTATTTTTATGTATGAAAGGAGCATCACCTTTCTGTAGTTATAATCTTCCAATCTAACCCTGATCTGAAAATGTAAAGATTTCTAATCAACTCCCTCCATCCCACTGTACCAAAAAAAAATTCCTGAAAACCTCCCTCCTCCCTTTTCAAAAGGGAGCAAGCCCAGCTATCCAGAGCTACTCTACAAGGGTACATACACATACACATGAAAGGAAACACAGACCCCTTACCAAGCGGGCAAAGATGTTTGTGCACGATTGTCCTTTATATAGTTTGTAATACCACAACAGGGGAAATGATCTAAATGTCCATCCACATAGTGCTCATTAAATCAATCACAGGAACACTATGCTGTCCATAAAGTCAATGTGGTGGATGTACATGTGTGAAAGGAAATGTGTCCAGAATCCTTTTCTAAATGAGAAGAAAAATAAAAGCAAGATAATAATAAAAGCAAGATAAAAAATAAAAGCAAGATAATAATAAAATAATAATAAAAGCAGAGCAAAGTCTACTAGGCTCGCTTTTTTTTTTTCTCCAGTAAAATCTATATTCACATATGCTGATTTAGACATGGAACTTTTCCAGAAGGATTAACAAGACCCATTACCAGCCATTGCCTCTGGGGATTAGACTATGCAGCCTGACTGCAAGGCAACGGAATTTTATTTTCATTTTATACGCTCTTGCACTATTAACTTTATCATTCATTTGCAGAACAAAAAGACCACAATTATGTATCATATTTTTATCAATATTAATGATAGAAGATAATGGAAGATCATACTCTGTCAATACCAATGAGAAAGGATTTGCTCATTTAAAAGCCAGATGGGGCATTTATTATGCTACATGCATCAGCCATGCAGAGAGGCCTGAGACCTGGCTGCCTCCTGAGGCAGGGTGAGCAGACCCCATCCCAGGTTCTGCAGGGAAGCAGAATGGATTCAAAGCATCCTAAGGTTCCACCACTTCCTTTTTATATGAACTTGGGAACAAAATAGATTCAGAGTCAGGGCTAGCCTTATTCCTAAGAAGCTTAGTGGAGCAATCTGAGCAAAACCTTAAAAGAGAAATAGGACTTCAATAAGCAGAGGGGGAAGAAGGGAAACTGGCATCTCCTTGCTCAGGAAGCAACAAGAATTAAGAGAATGCAGCAATAGGGGCTGGAGCAGTGGAGCAGTGTATCAGCGGTTACGGCGCTTGCCTGGCATGCATGAGGATGCAGGTTCAAACCCCAGCACCACAACGAAGTGTTAGAGCAACAAAAGCCACATGAAAAACTAAATAAAACTGATTCTCTCTCACTGTCCTTCTCTCTTTAAAAAAAAAAAAAAAAGAATTCAGTAATAAACATCTCTATGGAATGACAAAGAACCCAGTGGTGACAAAGGATACCAATGGGTCAAGCAGGGGAAGGTGTCAAATGCTGTGATAGGAAGCTCCCAGAACAAAGCAGATACTGAAGGTTGAGGAGCCATGCAATTTCTTGGCCCAGTGAAAAAGTGACAAGGACAGCAGCCATGGAAATAGAATCCGGGTGATCCTAGGAGGTGGACTGTCTAAGGTCTGGTGCAGTGGATTTATAGTTGGGGAAGGTGAGGAAACAGAAGACAAACTCCACACTTCTAGTTAATGCAATAAATCCATTTGTCCACGACAGTGGGAGAGGACATAGGAAATCTTGTGAGTACACACAAGAGTGCCACAGTTTGCTGTTTTGGTTTTAATTTCTAACCTGCTGGAAGCCCCTGAGCAAACTTCTTTTTAATTCATCCTATAAATATTTATTGAGCACCCATTATACATCAACTGCTGCACTCTAAACCAGAAATAAAACAGTGAAGGAAACACAGCACTTAAAGCCTCCTGGGGAGACCAGGCAAATTAACTGGCCTTGCTGGGATAGGACAATTCATGGGATGCTGGGACTCTACACAGGGACATCTACCCCAACTTAAGTAACAGCAAAGCTTCCAGAAGTGACTTCAAAGCTGAGAAGAGAAATAGAGGTAGTATTTTAACAAGGCAAAGTCCAGGAAAGAATATTCCAAGCAGGGAGAACAGCAAGAACGATGACCTTGCGACCTGAGAGAGCAAAGAGGATTAACGTGGGTGAACGGAGAACAGGAGAGAGAGCAGGAGGAAGGCAGGCTACAGTAGGGCTAATGTCTCTCTCCTGGAAGGAGCCTCTCCCTGGGCATTTCTCAGTGCCAGCATGAAGTAGTGGTGGTCCCTGTCCCTCCAGTCCAATTTGCACCCTGGGGAGGACAGCTCACAGGTTCAGGGGCCTGCACAGAAGCCCGAGTCAGGCCAATGAGGCAGAGCTGAGTTTTGATTTGAAATGACTTTTTGCTTTTGTACCAGATTTCTAAAAAAGGAATTTTTTTCATCCCCACCAATGTCATGTGCACTGAGTTCCTCCTTTCACCTCTTCTTTCAAAAACAAAAAGCCCTCATGCGAGCATCCACGTGAAGATGGATATCCTGATATGACAAAATGGGACATTCGTACTACAGATCCTTCTTTTGGCTGTAACAGCCTCCAAGACCTCTCTGGCCATCAGGACATGGTCATTAAAACCAGCTTTATTTTGATGTTGGCTGTGATACTTGAACATGTGGAACTTGCCCAGGATCACCAGCACCTTGTGGGGCCACAAGGGCCAGAGAGCTTGGCTCACTGCCTTCCTGCTTTCTTCTTCCAAGTTCATTTTTTCTTTCCTTCCCAATCTCGGTTGCACATAGTAGAGATTCATTTGTCTGCCTTGAGAGATGGAGGTGGGGAAGAAAGTGCTAGGGAATTAATAAGGCAGGACAGGTAGGGGGAACCAAGACCAGATGTAGGGATCAGGAAGGGCAGAGGGCAGTCTGGCAGATGCTGGTCCTCATCCAAGGGGGCCCCAGGGACATGCAAAAGGAGGTCCTTGCTCCTGGGTCTCTGCCCTTCCTGTGATTCAGCTTTTTCCAGGAAATTTCAGTGTCTTTGCCACCAGCCAGCTTCACAGCGGAGTTTCTCAATGCTTAGTCCACAGGACATTAAAGAAACATGACAATTAAATGAAATTACTGGCCCTAGATAGGATCCTGGGCTGTCTAAGGGACATTATCGGTACAGTAGTGATACGGAACTGAAGATTAGGTAATAGTATTGTGTCGGTGTTAAATTTCCTGATTTGATCACTGGAACTTGGGTAAGAAAGTAGCCTTGTTCTTAGGATTGGGAAAAAAGGGTCTTGGTTATGAAAACTACTCTCAAATAGCTCATTTTTTAAAATGTGTGAGTGTGGAAAGAGAAAGATAAAAGGAAAATAAATGTAGAAAAATGTTTGCAATTGGTAAATTCGGGTAAAGAATACACAGAGGTTCTTTTTGGGGCTGGGAATGTAGCTTGGTGGCAGAGCACTTGCCTGCATGCCCAAGGTACTGGGCATGATCCTTAATATGGAAGAAGAAAGTATCCCTTATTTTTGCAACTTATTTCAGACTTTGTTGGAAATTTTTAAGAGATAAGATTGTAGGACAGAAAATTATTTTTTGGAGACATACTAGAATCTCTCAGGGCTGGTTTAAAACTGAACCAGTTCCTGAGCTCTACCCCAGAGCAATGGGGTCTGCATCCCTGTGGCCGAGGTCTGGGAATTGGCACATCAAATTAGCATCTCAGGTGACTCCTAGGAGCACTAAAAAGCATGGTCACCCTGTTTTAGTCAGCTTTTTCATTGCCATGACCCAAGGACCTGACAAGACCAATTTTAGGAGGAAACATTTATTTAGGGGCTCAGTTTCAGAAGTCTTAGTCCACAGGGATTGAGAGGAAGCAGAACATCATGGTGGAAGGCAAAACATCATGGCAGAAGGCATGGCTCCAGCGAGTAGAGCGAGAGAATCCACCCCAGATACAAAATATATCCCCCAAAGGCACGCCCCCAATGACCCACCTCCTTCAGCCACACCCTACCAGCCCACAGTTTCCAGTTAACCCCTGGATTAACTCACTGATCAGATCAAGGCTCTTACAACCCAATCATTTCACCTCAGCCTTCACATTGCCTCACACAAGCTTTTGGGGGACACTTTTCATCCAAACCATAACACATTCCCTGTTGCATCAGAACCACACATCTTTGTATCTCTTAGACCAAAATTCTCAGTAAAGAGGGGCTCCAGTGGCCCGGCCCATCTTTGGATGCCAGGTTCCACCATAGGCTCCTACAAACTCATTCTTGGTCTGCTTCACGGTCAGGTGCTGGTCCAGTTTCATTGGCTGGGGACTGTCATCCCTTGGTTCTCTTAGGGATGCCACTTTTGACTGGACCAGATTCACCTGTTAAAGGAAGGTAAGGTGAAAAACCCTATCACTGATTCAACAACACAACATTCTCAATGACGACGCCATGTGTTTTCTTCCAAAAATAAAAAAAAAATACTGACTCCTAAAAACTGGAGGTGATGGAAAGATTTTACCCCATCTAAACAGTCTCTGAGGGCTGGCGCGGTGGCTCAGCGGTTTCGGCGCTTGCCTGGCAAGCACAAGGACCCGGGTTCAAACCCCAGCACCACGTACACAACTAAGTGTTGGAGCAACTAAGGCCATGTGAAAAACTAAATAAAGTTGTTTCTCTCTTTCTCTGTCTCTCCCACTGTCCCTCTCTAATAAAAAAATAAAAATTAAAAATAAAAAATAAACAGTCTCTAAAAAGCAGAAACTTGCAGACTCTGTACATAACTTAAAGCACATGCTTTTCCCAAAGACCGATGATTTTTTTTAAAATCAACTTTATTTTTGCATCTGGTCTTTGTTTCTCTCACACTTAGTTGTGTATGTTGTGCTGGGATTCAAACCTGGGTCCTCGTGCATGCCAGGCAAGTGCTCTAACTGCTGAGCCACTGCTCCAGCCCCAAGACTAATGATTCTTGATGGTTTCCTTGCATAGATCATGTCTGAGGCATAAAGTATCTGAACAGCTTATCAAAGATTCTATGAAGAGATTTCAAGATGGTTAAATAAAGATGTCCATTGCTCACCTCCTCCTCCTTAAAGGAGAACCAAAGTAACAGGAGCATACATGCATTCTGAAGTGAGTGTGGAAGAACACTGGAAATCAGCAACAGAGAGTGGAACCGTGTAAGAGTCAGAGTCCTGGGATGGCAACGTAGCAAGAAAAATAAAATACCCCAGCATCTGCCTCCCTGGCTTCATAGCCAGGAGAGAAGTCTCCGCCCTTTGCAGGATTAGGATGAGGAGGGAGAGTTCCGGCCAACTGTCAGCATAAATGTTGCTGATCCTAGCTACTGGAAAGCGTCCCAGCCCTCACAGGCTCAGAAGACTTAGAAAAACACCAGAAACATGAAGCACATAGAGTGGCTTCGCCTTGGGAAAGGTCATCACATCATGGGGGTGTAGCTAAGCACCACCTTGAGACAGGAGCTGCCTTCTGAGTTTGGACTGCTCTAGGGGTCAGAGACCCCTGCATATCCCATCTCTGAGACCCCACGGAAAACACACTGTACTATCCATGTTCTCAGAATGGCTCAGGGTAGTAGCAACCCTGTGAATCAACTTGGCCCAGCAGAGTAACTCTGACCTAAGTTCACTGGGTGCCCTGTACCATAGGAGCGTGGGTGTTGTGACATGGAGGGGAATAAAGGACACCCCCTCAAGATCAGGGCACTTGCCCTTTGGGACCAAGGGTATGGTCAGTCATGTGTGGATTGACACCAGGATTGCAGGCAGGTGCCCACGCGGTTCCCACTGCCCCTCCAGCCTTCTCTGCCAGGCTAGTGTGACCACTGTGGTTCTGGCAGCTGCCCTGCCCACAGCCTGAGCAGCTCTATGATTCAAACTCTCACCCCATTCCCAGGTGCACAGCCACAGGGGCCACCAGCAACTTGGGCTGGTTCCCCTACCATCTTGCTCCCAGGCACACATTGCCACTGAGGTGGCAGAGTGGAAAACCACTGTTCCTGCCCCCTGCACAGTTCCAAGTTCCACTTCACCTCTACGCCTTGGTGGACCATGTACCACTGTCAGGACTGGGTGTAAGTGCCACAGAGGGGACTGCAGTTCCCACCATTGTCTCCCTGTATGGAATCTGTAAACACCACTGGTTGGTCAGCAAATACGTCAAACCCCTCATCACTACCATGGCTGCCAGTGCAAAGATCTCTGCTAGTAGACAAGCTAGCATCACCCAACCAGAGTAGCCACACAATGAGTGTCCCACACCACTGCCATCTGCACCACACCTGCCTGCACTGCTTGAACAGCCCCTCCTGCATGGTTTCCAGAGACAGCAGGCCTCTCCCTTTGTGGTGTGCACTGTGACCAAAGTTGTAAATCACAGCCACAGTAGCTATAGGGGGACTATGCTGCAGGGCCAGTGAGAGTCAGTGCCAACGCTGCACAACAAACCAAAGCCCCAAGACGCTGCTTCAGTGTAAGCTGCTCATCAGGAAGGCCTCGGTGCTTCCCAAAAAAGACGGTCAAATGGTCAATAAATATATGAAAAAACACTCCACATCTTTAGGAGGCAGGGAAATGAAAATCAAAACCACTCTGAGATTTCATCTTATTTCAGACACAGCAAAATCTATGTTCATAGCAGCTCAATTTATAACAGCTAAATTATGGAACCAACCCAGATGCCCCTCATTGGATGAATGGATCCAAAAACTGTGGTACATATTTACCATGGAGTTCTACTCAGCAATCAGAAACAATGATATTCAGCCTTTGAAGGTGAATGGATGGCTATGGAAGAAATCGTGCTGAGCAAAGTTAGCCAAACCCAGAGAGTCAAGGGCCAAATGTCTTCACTCATTTGTGGAGGCTGGAGCTAAACCCAGGCCTGTGTGAAAGGCAGTCAACCTCGTGTATTAGACCCAGCAAAGGCATAGCAACACATAGTCTAGGGCAATCATAGATATGTAGCAGGGGGAAGGGGAAGGGAGCATGTGGGGAAGGAGAAAGGGAGGGAGAATAGGGAGGGATCTAGGGAGTCAATCAACAATGTAGCATACTCTTTACCCCCCTGAGAATCCAAATAACATTTATGCAATCATTCAATTCTAGAATATTTTCAACCTAAGCATTTATATTGTTTGTAGGGGTGAAATACAGAAAATTCAAGAGACTAGAGTGTGGGTGACGTGGGGATAATTCTGGTTTAAGAATACATGCATATCATATTGTTATTTTATATGCACTTTATGATTGTACAATAATTCAACTCCTTAATAAAAATTTTTAAAAAGAAAACAAAAAATGGCAATCATTAAGAAAACAGATAGTAAGAAATGCTGATGAGGATGTAGAAAAAAAGGAGCATGTTCACACTGTTGGTGGGACTGGAAATACTTAGGGAGGTTCCTCAAAAGACTAGGCATGGAACCACCACATGACCCAGCTCTTCCACTCCTTGGTATTTACCCTGAAGAATTAAAGTCAGCGTACTATAGCTATACCCATGCTAACAGCTACACAATTCACATTAGCCAAGCTATGGAACCAGCCTAGGAGTCCACCAATGAATAAATGAATTTAAAAATGTGGTATATAAATACAATGGAGTTTTATTCAGCCATAAAGAATAAAATTATGTTGTTTGAAAGAAAATGGATGGAATTTGAGAGAACTATATAAAGTGAAATAAGCCAGACTCAAAAGTCAATGGTCATATCTTTTCTCCCAAATGTAGACACTAAAGAAAAAAAAAAGGTGAGGGAGGGAAAATAGACAGGAGTCCAATAGAGTAAAGGAGGGAACCAGGGAGAGGGAGAAAGAAAGGAGAACTGCTGAAGAATGAAATCGACCAAACCATGTCATGTACATGTATGAATGTCACAGCGAATTCCACTATTACATATAATTATAATGTACCAACAAAAAATTATTTAAAAATGTAACAACTGCTGGTAAAGAAGTAGATAAAAAGGAATTCTCATATGCTGTCAGTGGGGTTGTAAATCAGTACAGCCATTATGGAGAACAATATGGACTAAAAATAGAACTATAATATAATCCACATATCCCACTCCTCGGTACATATTTAAAGGAAATGAAATCAGCATATCAAAAGATAGCTGTATACCCCCATTTATTGCAGCACTCTTCACAATAGCTAACACACAAAATCAGCCTACATACCCCATAAGTGGATGAATGGACAAAGAAAATGTGATATATATACAGAACGGAATATTATTCAGCCACAAAGAACAACATCTTGTCATTTGCAGCAAAATGGGTAAAACTGGAAGACATTATGTTAAATAAAATAAGCCAGACACAGAAAGACAAGTAGCACATGCTCTATCTCACATGTAATAATCAGAGACAGGCAAGGCACAGAGAGGGGCACAGAAGAAAGGGTGGCAATTTCCAATTTAACTGTTGTTGTTGTTTTTTTAGAGCCAATATTTCTGTTTATTATCCACGTTGACAGAAGGAAACAGGAAAGGTAGAATATAAAGTTTTCATTTTCTCATTCCCTTTAAACCAAGGCTCACATCTATACCTGCTCATCTGCTCCACACCTGCCAATCTTTTTTTTTTATTTTTAAGAGAATCAATTTTATTTATTTTTTTCAATTTTATTTTTTTCAACTGTTTTTTAATGTGTAAGTGGTGCTGGGGTTTGAACCTGGGTCCTCACGCGTGCCAGGCAAGTACTCTATCACTGAGCCCCCGCTCCAGGCTCCTTGCCAATCTTTTAAACTCTTTTTTCTAAGGACTGAATTATGTCCCCCACCTTAAATTCACAGGTTGAGACCCTAATCCCCCAATGTGATGGTATTTGGCTTGGAGCTTTTGAGAGGCTTTTAGGTTGAGATGAGACCCAAAGCTGAGCTTTTGTAATGGGATTTGGTACTCTTATAAAACAAGATTTGATAGGGCTTTCCCCACCCTCCCACACACAGGGAGAAGGCAGCCTCCACAAGAGGCTCCAAGAGGCGCACCCTCACCAGGAACCAGTCCTCCAGCACCTGGATCTTGAATTTCCCAGGCATCAGAACTGTGAGAAAGAAAGATTCATTCTTTTTTTTCCTAATGAAATAATATATATATAAATTCTGAAAATTAGATTTACCCCCAAGAGGCCCCCAATTACCCACCCTTATCCCTCCCCTCACCCCCCATCCTTCCCAGTACATCTCTTCAAATGCCTTAGGTAGTATGACATTACACCTTATCTGGATTTAAAACATGAAAATAGGGGTTGGGGATTTAATTCAGTGGCAGAGCGCTTGACTAGCACACGCAAGGCCCTGAGTTCGGTCCTCAGCCCTGGGGAAAAAAAAAACAACAACATGATAATGGACCTCCTTTTTTAATGTCCAGGGTCTAGTTCCAGCCTCCACAGATGAGTGAAGGTATTCAACCCTTGGTTCTCTGGGTTATGCTGATTTCACTCAGCATAATTTCTTCCATAGACATCCATTTACCTTCAAAGGCTGCAATATCATTGTTTTTAATTGCTGTGTAAAATTCCATGGTATAAATGTACCACAGTTTTTGGATCCATTCACCCAGTGAGGGACATCTGGGTTGTTTCCATAGTCTAGCAATAGTAAATTGAGCTGCTATGAACATAGATATTGCTGTGTCACTGTAGCGTGCTGATTCTAAATCCCCTGGAAAAATACCCAAGAG
>PVKS010033825.1:0-21437 GCA_004027875.1 Aplodontia rufa | reverse complement strand
GGGGCTGGAGTGATGGCTCAGCGGTTACGGGGCTTGCCTAGTGTGCGCGAGTACGCGAGTTCAAACCCCAGCGCCATGTACACAACAAAGTCTCAGAGCAACAAAAGTGACATGAAAAACTAAATAAAATTGATTCTCTCTCTCTCCCTCCCCCTCCCCTCTCTCACTGTCCCTCTCTCCTAAAAAAAAAATAAAAATAAAAAGCATGTTTCCTTGAGAAAGCTACTGTATTCCTCTATGCCTCATTCTTCTGCATCTGTACATTGGGCATAATATTAATCTCAATGTTAAACTATCCAAAAGAATACTTTTAATCCCTTTTTGTTGGTGCATTATGATTATACGTAATAGTGGGATTTGTGGTGTCGTTCATTACATGATATGATGTAATTTGATCTGTTCCTTTTCCTTCCACAGATCCCCTTCCTCCATTCTACTGATTTCCTTCTATTTTCATGAAACCCTTTTTTCTCTATGGCATCTACATAAGAGAGAACATATGACCCTTGACTTTCTGAGTTATGATGTAATTTCACTCTTCTCTATGGCTGAATAAAACAACACAACACACACATGCACACGCACACCACAGTTTCTTTGCACATTCATTTGTTGATGGACTCCTAGGCTGGTTCTATCACTTGGCTATTGTGGATTGTGCTACCATATATATGGGTGTTTATGTATTGCTATAGTATGATGACTTCAATTATTCTGGAAAAAAGAAACCCAGGAGTGGTGCTGCTGGGTTGTATGGTGGTTCCATTGCTGGTCTTTTGCAGAATATCCATACTTATTCCCATAGTGGTTATACTAATTTACTGTCCCACCAACAGTGAATACATTTTCCTTTTCCCCCACATCCTCACCACCACTTATTTCTTCCAATAGAATGATTGTGAGGAATAAATTAATCCATATAATTCCATGTAAGGAAAAACTTTCTAATATCCTATTAAAAATGTAACTGGTCATCTCAGGTGATCATGAGTTTCCCTTTTGTAGAAGGGCTCCATCCCAACTTCTATAAACACTTGTCAGAGTTAGGCATAAGGAATTTAAGAATTGAGTGGGTGATGGAACTCAAATGTCTTTGAGGCCCATCTCAAACCTGACATTCTACTTTTATTTAATTTTACTTCTAAAAATATGTGATTCCATGCAGAACATAATTCATCTATCTATCCTGGGGGAAATAAACCTCAATGGATGTCCTTAAATGATGTCATGGGTTTTCCTGAGCTCTATATTGGATAGTTCTCTACATTTAGGGTGAGTCAGAAGAAGTTCACTGCTTTAAACAATCACCATTAGTTTTTGGATTTATAGAATTTGGCAAGAAATATGACCTGGACCCCTAACTTGTTTATATCACAATTATTGTCTAACCATATCTATTTAGTTCTTCATTTTGGCAGGAGTTTAGAGTGATCATTAAGAATTTTCTAGTAATATTTTCTTTGAGAGAGTTTTTCAAATATGGTGATTCAAAAATCTAAACAGAAACATTCAGCCACATTCCACTACAGATTTATCTGTTGTACATTCCAAGAAGATAGTCATTTAAGTCGGGTGTGGTTGTGCATGCCTATGATACCAGCAACTCAGGAGGCTGAGGCAGGAAGTTCACAAATTCAAGGCCAGCCTCTGGAATTTAGTGAGACCCTGTCTCAAAATAAACAATACAAAGGGCTGAGGATGTGGCTCAGTGGTTAAGTACCGCTTGGTTCAGTCCCTGGTACCAAGCAATAACAGCAACACAAAAACAAAAACAAAGCTCATTTAAACATCTTCTCCCTCCATAAGGGCTGAGGGGAAGGAATATAAGGTAAATTGAATCATTTAATGATCTGACTGTGACAAATTATCTTTTCCTGTATAAACATGAAGTATAAAATGGAAAATGTTTTTAATCCAGCAACTATGAAAAATAGTATCTGTACTGGCATTAAGCACAGAGGAAGCACTGACAATATGGTATTAATTCCAGTCCCCTCTCCTGACTCTAAATTTCAGTAATTCCATCAATGAGTATCAATGCTATTGACCCAAGGTTTCTCTGGGTGTGTGCGCATGCGCGCGGCCTTAGGGAGCTACTGCCATCTGTCAGTGAAAAACATCTAGCATTCTAGCAAAGAGCAGCTGTTTATATCCATCCAGACTGTTCAGCAGAGTGTATGAGACGAGGCTATTTGTGAGGCAAAAGGGAAGTTCAACTTCTTTTGCCTTATGCGTGTGTTCCTGATTTAGACTTAGGTGAGTTAATATGCAGAGCCACAAAAGTTGGCAAATTCACACAGCAGGGTCCTTCTGTTGACCATTAATCATTTCTTTCCTAAATCTTTATATTTGTGTCCCAGTCTAGTTCAGTGACAGTGAATTTCCATGCCTTTTGCTGCAGACTCAACCCAAGTCCACATTCCCACAAACGATCGTTTGGGTATGCATCAGCAGCTCCCAAAGGATATTTTTAGACCTGATTTTCAAATGATTTCTGGACACACAAGGACATCCTTGGAGAGATATTCCAAGGCTCCCTTGGTTTTCACGCAGGCTTCTTAAACAATAAGACGCGTGTGAGCCCGTCCTTTGCTCTCTGCTCTTACTGCCACTGCCTTAGTTCAGCTCTTCACCTTGCCTTACCCAGAATAAGGCAAGCATAGGAGCCATTTGTGCAAATTAGAGATAAGACTCCTTCCTTCAGTCCAGAGAGTCCACCCCAAAACGTGGCGTTGGAATGGTTCAGGGCCTAGATTTCAGGCTTTCTCCCCTGTTGTTGGATTTCCTCACTCAGCACAGCTTGCAAGCTGTGGCCCTGTTAGGGAAATGCATGCAGCCTTTTTATGTGACTGTGTAGGAAAAAACTATTTTTCTCCTTTATTCTGTACTTAGAGCCACCAAATGTATGGTGGTTTTTTCCACATTAGGTATTTCTTGAGTTTCAGTAGCAGCAGCTCACTGTCCTGCATTCAGTTTAGTTCCGATGGTCTACCTGACATTAGTGCAGACCCGGTAAGCTCAGCCCCATAAGACTGCCCCCGAAATCAGATATCCAGAGACAGGGCGGGTGTCACCTGTGTATCTGAAAAATCGATTTTGTATCGGGGATCCCCATAACCCCTTCCTCAGTTTCCATAATATGCTAGAACTGCTCACAGACTACAGGGAAACATTTTAGATAATAAAAGATATGTTGAGGGGCTGGAGCGATGGCTCAGCAGTTAGGATGCTTGCCTGGCACGCGTGACGACCCGGGTTCAAACCCCAGCACCATATACACAACTAAATGTCAGAGAAACAAAAAAAGAGATGAAAAATAAATAAAATTGGTTCCCTCTCTTTCTCACTCTCACTCTATCCCCCTCTCTCTTTCTTTACCAAAAAAACGAAGAAAGAAAGAAAGAAAGAAAGAAAGAAAGAAAGAGAAAGAAAGGAAGGAAGAAAGAAAGAAAGAAAGAAAGAAAGAAGAGAAAGAAAGGAAGGAAGGATATGTTGAAGAAGAGCCAAATGAAGAGGTGCTCAGGGTGAGGTCCAGAAAGATCCTGGTTACAGAAGCTTCTGTCCCAGAGAGTTGGGTCTGCTGCCACCAACACATGGATGTGTTCACCAACACAGGAGCCCACCAAGACCCACCAAATTAGAATAAGAGATGCTCCTATCACCTAGGAAATTCTAAGGAATTTAGGAACTTTGTGTCAGAATTCAGGGTCGAAGACCAAATATTAAAAGAAAAGATGCTCCAGTACCTCTATTGTTAGGAAATTACAAGAGTTTGAATAGTACTGTATCAAGAACTGGGAGCAGAGACCAGAGTATATATTTCTTATTATTTCACAGATTAGTTTTTCATTCTTTCTTTTTAAGCGAGATTTTATTTTTCATTATAGTGTTACGTATTGAAAGGCTTTGTTGTTTTACTTTCATACATGCACACATCATATATCCCTCCCTTACCCTCCGCACCCTCTCCCCACCTCCCACCACCCCATCCCCTCCCATTCCTAGTCTCAAGGTTGCCTCAGTTTGATTGGTAATCCGGGTTTGATGAGTCTGTTGTTCTCACTCTTTCCTGTATTGTACTCTAGCTTCCACATATGAGAGAAAACATTCAGCTGTCGAGTTTCTGGGTTTGGCTAATTTCACTCAGCATGATTTTCTCCATCTCCATCCATTTACCAGAAAAGGCCATGATTTTATTTTATTTTTTAATAGCTGGGTAGAATTCCATGGGATGGATGGATGGATGGAGATATATATATATATGTATATATATATATATACATATATATATATATATATCACAGTTTCTTGATCCATTCATCCAATGATGGGCACCTGGGTTTATTCCATAATATAGCTATTAGTTGCTATGAATTGTGCTGCTATAAACATTGATGTATCTATGTCACTGTCGTATGCCAAATTTATATCTTCTGGGAAAATACCCAGGAGTGGGATAGGGGGTTCTATCCCTAATTTTTTGAGGATACATGTTGCTTTCCAGAGTGGTTGCACTAGCTTGCAGTTCCACCAATAATGAATAAGGGTTCCTTTTCCCCTACACCCTCTCCAGCGTTTGTTGTTTGTATTCTTGACCTTTGCCATTCTGACTGGGGTGAGATGAAATTTTAATGAAGTTTTGATTTGCATTTCCCTGAATTCTAGAGATGTTGAACATTGTTTTCATGTTTTAATTGGCTTTTTCAAATTATTTCCGGTCTCCCCTTTTGCACTAAAATGCAAATCTAATCATACCCTGCTCTCTTCTTAAAGTCTGTATGGCTCTCCATCGCTTTCCAGGTAATGCAGTACTTTCCTGGGTGACAAAGCAGGGCATTTACCCTCTGATCCTCCTAACCCTAACTCCACCTTCCTCTGAACTCATGCCTCTAGCACCCACTCTACTGTGTGACCCTGCAGTGTTCATCTGACTCCTCTCCTTCTCTCCTGCTCCCGTGCCTTCATGTGTGCCATTCTGTCTGCCTTAAATGCCATTTCCCAGTTCTTCACCAAGGTACAGCCACCCCCTTCTCTAGTGCAGTTCAGTCATCCAGCTTCTAAGAAGCCCCCACTAGGCTCCTACAAATTTTGTGGAGATATAATTTACAAAGCATAAAGCTCATCGTTTTCAATTATACAATCCAATGCTTTCCAGTATATTTAGAAATTTGTGCCCCTGTCATCATCATCAAATTTTAGAACATTTTCATTACCCCCCAGAGAACCTGCATCACTCCCCTGTCCTCCCACCTCCACCCCCAGCCACTGGCAGCCACTATCACTTTCTGTGGGAAGATTTCCAGTCTGGAGTTGTCGTCCCTCCTCTGGGCATAAGGGTATCCCTTTTGCTTGGCTGGTTGTCTTTCTATCCCCTCCAGTCATCCTGGTGAGCTTACTGGCCAGGGGCCCTGTCTTCAGCTTGTACCCTTAGCTGGGCATGGCTCGGCAACATGGTAGACTCTCAAAGTTTGATTGAAAAAAGAGAAAAGGGATTTTGTACCTGAACTGTCTTTTTTTCGCTAAAGGTTATGTGTCAACTGCCTCAAATTTCTCTCTTGGGAAAGAAGAACTTAGTGACAGGAAATGTTTGAACTTTAGCCAGAATTCCTAGGAGGGGAGAAGTGGAGAGTGGAGGGAGAACTGTGGGGATCAAGGAAGACAGCTGTACTCAAAGAGGATTGCCTCAGCGGCATTCTTTTCCCTCCTTGAGCAATGTTGCCTGAGCAATCCCTTCAAGAATCCATTTCTTAAGGAGCCAGTGGTTTTTGCTGCTCTTGAAGGAATTGCCGCCACATATACAAGAACTAGCTCGGTTATGGAAGTAGAAGGCAGAGGATTTGGAGCCCAACAGAACTGAGTTAGGTGGGAGGTTCTTCCTCTGGCTACCTGTGTGACATTATGCAAATTGCTTGCCTCCTCTGAGTCTCAGTCTTCTCACCTATAAAATGGGTTAGTCAACAGGATTATCATGAAAGATAAAATAAGGCATTGTGTTTAAAAGAATTTAGTAGAACTACTGGCATATTGAAGGCCAAATAAATATGAACTTTTGCATTAGTTAGGACTCTGCTACAGTAAACTACTTGTCTCTAGTTAAGGAAAAAAAGGAGGGGGTTTCAGTATTTTGTATTAGTAAACCATTAACTTTCTTCTACTCTTAGCCATGGATGAGATATATAAAACATTTCAGTTTTTCTCCCCTTCTCTCAAGCACAACACCAATCAAGGAATTCCACCAATCAAGCAATTCTCTAGCAGATACCAGCTGAGTATCCTACAATCGGATTCCATTCTGACGCCATCTACCCAGGGGAGTGTGAAATCTAGATTCAGGACTCAGTCCTACAAGACTACCCCTATTTTATATGTCAATCATAGGTCTCAGCCTCTGGAACTTCTTACCCAGACATTGGAGTTCCTACCAAACCCCGTCTCAGGTTCAGTTAATTTCCTACAGCAGCTTTCAGAACTCAGGGGAACCCTTGGATTTACCCACTGGAGGTGGCTCCAGTAGTCCTCATCACTTGAGGGAGCAATTTCCACTATTGCTCAGGAGGTCTGCCTATCAGAACTATGACCCTGGAAGAGAGTGATGACTGGCAACTTCTAGGTAACTCTCCAGGAGTCTGAAACAGGATGCTGCAAATCCTGCCTTAGACTTGAAGGCAAATGAAATAGGTTAGGTAAGTGTATAGATAAGAAGCCTTGTACTACTAGTTTTTGTTTTTTATGAATACCTCTTAGATGATTAACACACCTACATTCAGAGCTCAGCAGCGACCTGACCCAAAACTTCAGGTAATAGAGGAGACCAATACAAAATGAAGACAGAGATGCCAAGTTTGATCCTGCTTTTGTTGCTCATAGAACATGCGCAAGTCTAAGGGTCACTGGTTTTAGCAAAGGCAGCCTCTCAAAGTTCCTGTTAGGTGGGGAACATGTGGGAACTCAAAGGGTGACATGGGGCATGCCTTTATAAACCAGATTAACAGTCTCACCAAGCTCATATTCTACTGTACTTCTAAGGTTTACAGTGCAATGGGTATGGGGGCTGTTTTGGGGCTGCATGGGGGGTTTGGGGAGACAGCTGTGGAGAAACATAGAAGTGAGGCCAGAGCAGATTTTCTCCTTTGGGGTAGGTAAAACCCCATGTGTGCAATCCCCCAAGCCTCTGGGACCTTTGTTGTCCAAGTGAGGCATCTCCCCACTGATGAAAGTCTTCTGTGGTCCCCTCTGTTCTGGAAGGAATCCTCCGTGATTGCCCATCTAAGCAATTGCTTTCACCTTTGCATGTTTGGTTTGCCTAGTTTAAATCTTTAAAGGGTGTTTGCCAACTGAACAAATGATTATAACAGCCTCTGAGCTTAGCACAGGAGATTTTCTGCAGAGGATTTCCTTGTTTGGGTAGATAATGACTTGCATTTCATTCAGAAGGAACTGACTGTTTAACAAATGAGTTGCTGAAGGCGCCTCAGTTAACTCTCTCGACCACTAGTGCTTCTGTGTGCTGGTAGATCGGCTCCAGCACAGGATCCAGACTTGGCCGTGTACAACAAAGACAAGCCTACTCTTCGTGATTTTATTCTCAATTTTTTCTTTACATGTAGTTAAGATTATAAAAATAACACGTGCTCATTGTAAGAAAAATGATTCCGAAAAGATGAGACACAATATATAAAGAGATATTTAGTAAATTACCTTGTGCCAGTACACCAACTACCTTCCTCCAAGGGAACTAAGTTGTTAATTCAGAACTCAATGTACACAATTTCATGCAGACATATAAATATATGGAATTATGGAATTTGTAACAAGGTCTGTCTGTACACATTATTCTGGAATTTTCTTTTTCCTCCTCATATGCCAGGCAAAGGTCCATATTTAGCTCACTCTTTTAACAACAACATGGTATTCCTTGCTATAATTGGATAGACCTCACTGTCTCTATGGGGGAGAGGAGACACAGATGGAAAACTGACCCCATAGAGGTCAGACTCTTTTCAGGGTTTTTTTTTTTTTTTCTACCATGAACAATACTGTATTACTATCTTTTTGCTTGTGTCTTTATATAGTATTTCTTTCATTTGATAAAATACCTCTCAAAACCATTAAATCATCAATTCATAAGCTATGCTTAATTTTAATATCAGTGGTCTGATTATTTTTGAAAAATTTGTTTGTAACCCTTACTTGTAGAGTTGTCTTTGAAACTGTTTTCCTATATCTTTAGCAATTCTAGACTTTTTAAAATCCCTTTGAAATTTTAGACATGTAGTAGTAAAAATGTTGTCTCATTGGTGTTTACTTTGCTTTTTCTTGATTGCCTGTGAGACTGAATCTTTTTTCGTATGTCAACTGCACATTTGTATTTTTAGTTTATTTTCATTTGATTTTTTTTAATCTCTTCTTTTTATTGATTTCTTTGGAAGGCTTTGTATGTTAAGGATCTATGTTTGCTTGTCATAAGTACTGCATATGATTTTCTCAATTCATCACTTAGGTTTTCACTTTGTTTTGACCTATTAATCTAGTTTTAAACTTTTACAGGATCAAATTTGTCTCTTTCCCTTCATGATCTCTTTGGATCTTGAGTGTTCTTAAGGAACTCTGTTAGACCCAGGGTTATATGATTTCCTTCAAATAGTTTATTATTTAACATTTTTACATTTTACTATTCAGCTCATCTGCAATTTAATTCTGAATTTTTTGAGATGTGCACAAATTATGTTCATAACATTTATTCGTCAAAACACCATTTCCCACTGAGTTTGAAACACCATGTTTTCACATATCAAGTTCCTATACGTGTTTTCTAATCTCTGGATTCTGGTTCATGAATTTATTAGTTGATACTTTCCTGGAATCTATTCCTTAGTTCTACCAAATATATCTTTGAGATATATTCAGGAGAGATCATTACTACAAAATTGTAGTTAGACAGAAGTCATATAAAAGGAAACAGATTGTCTTGAGGTATTTAAGAATTAACACTGCCAGTGTATTTAATCTGATAACCCAAGTAATGGGGAAACAAGTACTACCTATATGAATAATGCATCTCTAGGTCAAATTAATATATCATTGGCAAATATATTATAATTTGTGGAAATTTTGGTTCATACACATAGATTACTTTAAAAAACTTAAGCATAACCTTAGCCATTAAATATTGACTAGATTAGAAGTCAGCTTTAAAAACTTCTTTTTTTCCCCCAGTTCTGGAGATTGAACCCAGGGCCTTGCACATGCCAGGCAAGCACTGTACCACTGAATACCTAGTTTTTAAATCTTAATGTGGTGCTAGCTCTGGCAAAAAAAAAAAAAAATCATTTAGTATAGAGAGTTCAAGCATCACTGATTTAAATAAGTGCCAGAGAAACCAATATAAATGAAATGTAAACTAGAGATTATTTTTATGTTAAAAATAAGCTTTCTAACTTTCAGAAGCATAAAAACTTGAACTAGGCTGGGGATGTAGCTCAGTGGTAGAGCTCTTGCTGAGTGAGCATCCTGGGTTCAATCTGTAACACTGCAAAAAGCAAACAAATAAACAGAATCAACCAACAGATCCCTGATAACTAGAGGAATTTCAGTTATCTACCTTGATTACTGCTTAACAGAGATTTCTAATTAAGTACAAAAATGTACATAGTAATTAATTATTAAATGTTTAATTAAATATGTTTAAAATCTTAATCAAATAAAATTGTCCTCTTGCCAAGTTTGGGTACCACTGAATGTTTTCATTGAGAAAACAATTGCAAATTTTGAACAAAATACAGTTTGAATTAATAAGTAGAATTCATACTAATGAGGTCTTATTTTAATGCTTTTTGGCTCTGTCCTTTGAACTAACTAATGTGGGGGAGTTAACCAGATGGACTTTGAATGCCTAATCCTGAAGGTAACCAGATGGACTTTGAATGCCTAATCCTGAAGGTAACCAGATGGACTTTGAATGCCTAATCCTGAAGTTATCTCCGCATATATTTAGAAGTGATCCTGCTCTTTTTCACTGAGCAATGGATATTCAATACTTAATATTATGTTGAGAATTAGTTCAAGTTCACAGTTCTCCAAAAACCAGAATGTTTTTGAAAATCCTTAACAGCATATTCTGATCTAATATATGGTCTCTACCCCTCTATATACATTTTGTCACATAAATATTTGTGTGTTTTAGAGCGGGTGCCCTAAGCTCCACTAGGGTTGATACACAGTTTATATTATATATCATTTTACCTTTCTCAAATAAAATATTTTGAAGAACAAAATATATCACTGGCCCCAGGGGTTTCTGATAAGAAATTACAGACCTATATTTGGGAAATATAGAAGCTTGCCACTCCCATTCTTTTTGTTATCATTATTAATGATAACATTAAAGAAAGTTAATAGTGTCATTTATCGAATACTTACCGTGTGCATAGGCTCTGCTTTAAACTGAGAGCTTGAGGCTCTGGCTCTTCACAGAGGGCTACAAAACTACCTAGACACGGAGCTGTGCTAGATGCAGCCAGTATCCAAATCAGGAATCCTGTCCTGCCCTCTGTCGCTTATCCACACATTTACTGAATACTTCTTGTCTGTGAGATTTTCGTCTTTTTCCTTAATACTCTTTCATTTCTGTGACTTAGTATTCTGTGTGGAAAATGAGATGAGGATACTGGAACACAAAGAGGAACCCACGCATAAAGTGGTTGGGTCCAGGTCCTTACATCTCAACTCTTCCTTATACCAGTTTCCTGGCATAAAATGAGGGGCAGACACCAGCTTTGCCCATTTCTCGGTGTGACTGTGAGACTGTGAAAAGACTATAACATATTTCAGCCTTTAAAAAGTAAAAAGTAGTCTATGATACTAGAACCTTTGACTTCACTCCTCTAAAAATCTTCCCAAATTATCTTGAACAATAAAATACAAAAATATCAGACCATCTCTATTTTAATAACTTTATTGACATATTCACATGCTATACAATCCATCTTTTGGAAGTATCTAATTCAGTAGTTTTTAGTATATCCACAGAATTCCGAACTATCTAGTTTTAGAACATTTCATCACTCCAAAAAGAGACCTGATAACCCACTAATGGTTACTCCCCATTCCCTCCTTCCCCTGAGCTTCAGGAACCACTAACATGCTTTCTAAAATGCTTTTGTCCTTCTTTTCTCTTTAATTTAACATTCTTAATGTTCAGAGTTTAGACAGGGGTTACCTGGTGTAGATGCTCAAACGAAGGGAAAAGATGAAAACCAAGATAACTCTAAGCAGGCACTGAAATGCATCCCCCTCTTAACTCAAAGTCTAGGGTCAAAGGGGCAGCTTAGGAACCCACCATCTTCAGAGAGTTTCAGGGAGCTTGCAGACCTGCAGTGGTTAAATCAATAGTTAATGATGTTCGTCATGTAATTTGAGCCTCTAGTTTGTTTATGCTAGACCAACTTTATCCATACTCCAAACAAATTATCTCTTATAATTACCAGCCTGAAGATAAATCTGTAAATGTTTTTCTGATGATAGTGCTGTGGTTGGCAGGTGTTAAAAGTGCCTCCCAGGGACAAAGATTGAAGATGAGCTTGTTCCCACAAATCCTTCAGGCGAGGATGTTGAGCTTTCTGTCCTGCCATGTGCAAAGGAGCCTTGTATGGTGCCCCGCTAATGAAATCTAATAGGCAAAGGTCGTACATCTTTACAAAGAAAAATGCAAAGCTGATGTGTGATAAATGGGCTCCGTGGGGCTCGGTGGACAGGGTTTGGTGATAAAACCCATGTTTAAACATTCTGTTCAGTTTCTCCCTAATGTTCATGCCTTAAATATCCCCTCCTAGTAATTTTTCTTACTTGGTAGGATGATTAAAATACATATAAAACTAAGAATTCTATGTGTTTTTAATGCTTTAAACTAAAGTGACTGGTCGTCTATTGTTAATGATAAACATAAACCATCAGAACAAACAGTTTATGTTAGAAAAGGGCTTTAGGTCTTTAAATAAATCCTTTTTTAAAACTACTTAATTTAAATGTACTTTTAAAGGCTCTTAAAGGAAGAAGTCCTAAGATCTGTATGCTTTAATTAATCAGTGATATCAGAATACTAAATAATTCATGCATAATATGCAAGATTTTATCCAAAATTGTGTGCTATTTTGTAAATTAAAAAATAAGTTAAATCTGGAATTATAAAGAGTTAAATAAATCAGATATTGTTGAATCAAATCACTGCTGGTTTTAGGAGAAGTTATCAGTTCATTTGCTGTAGTTGTACTGCTGAGCTAAGAGACAGTTCAATAAATCAACTCAAGCTTGATGGATTCTTCAATTCATTGAAATGAGTGCGTGGAAGAGAAAAGAAATCTCTTAGTATTCCCTCTTTGACAAAAGGGTATGCAAAGAGCCTGAATGGATGAATGGTTGATTAATTTTGCCAGAAATTTTCTTGACAGCAGGAAATATGTTTTTGCATTACTGTTTGCCTGGGATTTATTTGGTAGACCATGAATTATTGCATGTAAATGTGTACCTGAAGCTATGAGGCTAAAATAGATAGCCCCTGGTACAATTTCTGGTTATGGGAACTGTCATGTTTCTGTAGAGTCTTGTACTCGACACCCAGAAGGGTTGCCCTGCAGCGGTGTATATAAATGTCTGCTTTCAGGATTTTAGTGGTGCAGTTGAGCACTACAGCGATTCGATTTTGAGCTTGGTTTGAGTGCTCATCTGCGCCTCTCTCCTGGAAGCTTAAGGCTGGAGGCGAGCAAGTGCCAAAGCTTGATAATTCTGAGTCATCAGCCTGGTGGTTTACTTATATACTCTTACCTTTAAATAGGGAAAAGAAGGTACAAGGTATCCCCTGCACTTTCTATTTACAGCGAACTTACAAATGAGTACATTTCTTGGTTTCAACTTCCCAAGAAGGAATATAGCTACTCATGAAATACCTGGGCTGCTGTTGACAGCAGCTGAACTCCATGAGAACAGAAATAGGAGGGCCACTCCACTCACCACCTCACTCCTGCCCCATACAGAGACCTAGACATGACCTTTCTTGGGTCAGTGTGCAGGGCAGGAAGGCTGGGGGTTCTCCATGCCTGTACTGGGGCAGCAGGTGATGCTGTTGTGGTTTGCATGGAGACTTCCTCTGCTGCTGCTGTATTCAGAGACTGGAACACTAGGAAGCCCAAGAATGAGGTCCTGGCAAAAATGGTGTTACCTCAGAATTCAGATGCTGAAATCTTAATCCCCAAGGAAAAGGTGTTAGGAGTGGGCCTTTGGGAGATGATCAGATGTCACATTCACCTGTAAATGAGAATAAATGGAGTATAGAAACCTACTCAAATAAAGCTCAGAAAACTTAGTTTCTGGTTCCTGTCCCACCATCAAATAACTGTGTTATTTGGGAATATTTCTGAACTTCTTGAGCTTCAGCTTTCTCCTTGTTAAATGGTTAACATGAATTCTTTTTTAAAAAAATTTTGATTAAGGAGTTGAGTTATTATACAATCATAAATGCATATAAGTAACAATATGATATGCATATATCCTTAAACCAGAATTACCCCCTAGATCCCTGCCTATTCTTCCTCCCTCCCTCACCTGCCTCCCCTCCCGCCACTACATTTCTATGATTGCCCTAGATTATGTGTTGCTACGCCTTTGGTGGGTCTAATACATGAGATTAGCTACCTTTCACACAGGCCTGGGTTTAGCTCCAGCCTCCACAAATGAGTGAAAACATTTAACCCTTGACTCTCTGGGGTTACTACAAATTCTTAACTCTGTTACCAGCTGCAGAGTTGGTGAATACCAATGCAGGTTACTTTGATCATTTATAGAGAAATCAACATTGCTCTATAAATGTAGAATTGTACTTTCTTTTAAAGTGTCAAAGCACTTTTAGAGTTTGATTCTTCACATGTTGTCAACCTTTGTTCCATAGAAGTTTCCCAGGCTGGCATAACCTAACAGGTGATCCTCAAGTCTTCCTTGGTCCTTCTGGTCATTTCTGCTCTTTTCCTTCTCTGTGGCTTCTAGGAGTCCACATGGTAGGCTTCCCAAATCTTCTGGTGTCTCAGTGACTTAATTATTAGCTACTGGGGACTAGCCACTAGTTATGACTAATGGGGAAAACAAATGACCTTACTCAATAAAAGGTAAATAACTCTGTTTTTAAAATGTAAAAAAAAAAAAAAAAAGATTTAGAAAAAAATACATTTCTTCAAGTGTTCTCTGATCCTGCAAATGTCCACTTCTATTATTACAATTGTTTAAACAGTTTTCAGATGCTATGGATTTGTCTCTCTAGTTCTTTGGTTGTAAATGACAGAAACTTAACTCAAATTTGGTTAAGGAAAACAGTGATAATCCAGAAGAGATCTAGCTTCGGATAGACTTAAACTCACACTCAAACAAGTCATCAAGACTTGTCTCTTTTTCTCTTGCCTCTGTGTCTTTCCATGTTGGCTTCATTCTCAGGAACACTCTTTCCATGACTCCCCAAGATGGCCATGGGCAGCTCCAAGCTTACGTGATTCTTAAATCTCTGAAACCCAGAAGAAGAGGGAGCTTCACAAACCCCCTGTGAAGCCTCTTACTCATCTAGGTCAGGTCAAGTATTATTCCAGAAACCACCACTGTGACCCCGTGGATGGTTAGATCTTGGATTGACCTGTGTCATCGGCCACACCTGGAGTTCAGTGTGGAGGTAAAGACAGCCCCATGCCAGCCACGTGAACTGAGGATGGCTCCTCCCCACCATGATACAGTCTGCCACAGATTCCTTTAAAATTGAGGAATGTGAGATGAGACTTCAGGAAAGCTTTCTGCACTATGCCTAGCCCTCCACATTTTTCAGCTGTTGAGGCAGTGCTAATGTGTGTGTGTGTGTGTGTGTGTGTGTGTGTGTGTGTGAAAGAGAGAGAGAGAGAGGAGAGAGATTTTCATGGGCGGAGACTGAGCACAGCGACATTGGAGCAAGGACCAGTACCTATGGGCTCTCAGTCAGGTAGAAGAATGTTCTCTCACAGCAGGTAGGACTTTCACTCTATTGTTATTTCCTAGCAAGCCAGGTGCCTAGCTATTTTCAGAAATTAAAAAACAAACAAACAAAAAACCCCATAAATGTCAGACAGGAGTTCAGTTCTGTCTCAGGAAATGCAGTCATGTGTTGTTAACAACTGGTCCATGTTCTGAGAACTCCATCATTAGGTGGTTTTGTCACTGTGAGAGCTGCATAGTATGCATAAACCAAGAAGGTACGGTAGTCAGTCACTCCACGTGGCCTGTTGATGACATCAAGAGACATGGTAAACAAACTGCAGGATGAGAGTCAGAAAGAGTTGAAAGTAATGGAGGAAGAGCAAGGAGATAGATAAATTTAGATAGGGAGGCAGACCCAGAGGTTTTTCTAAATCATGAGCCTTGGCTCAGGGCCCACTGGTTGCTGGAGGTCTACTTTGCCCTTGTTCAATCCATCTCAGAAGGAGCTGTCTGCAACAGATGTGCCGGAAGCCAAGATGAGCTAAGACGGATCCTTGTGGAGCCTCACTAATGTGACAACTCAAGCCCCAGGAAAAACCAGACACAGATAAAGTACACATCCTGGACACTGCACGTTCTCTAGTTAATTGGGCCTGCCAACTAGAGACTATGGAGAACTGGCTTGCTTGACTCTGCAGCTGTATAAGAAATAAGACAACAATAGCAATTGCTTGCTTCTAAAGTTAAACAAAAGTTAACACCATAGGATGATTCAAAACTCACAGAAAAACTCAAGCCAAATGTGTGTGGCGGGTAGGGGTGATGGATTTCTTGGAGATCTAGACCATGATCAACAAAGAGAAGCTTGCCTTTCCAAAAGATGTGTCTAAATGCAGTTTTCTATGACATGATGTGTCAGGGCCCCTTTGAAGACTGGACATTTGCTGGTGATGGAAGAGTATGGGTATAAAGGTTTGACTCCTCTCCTGTAAACAGAAGAGGTTTGCTTTGGTCACTAGCAAAATGTAATTGCAAGTCCCCATTCTATTACCGTGTTCTCAATTTGAAATCACTTCCTCTATTGTGTGAGGATCCTGTATTCTCTAAATCGGTCTCACTCTGGGTTTCCCATCTTTTCAAAAGAGAGGTGTTAAGAATATCCATTACTTCCTTCAAGATTCACTACTAAAATCATCTTTTTTGTTTTTCATTTCGTAGTGGAACCCCCTCGTTTTTTATGGCTTCTAACCGTCTAGATATTGTACCAGATTAGCAGAGCAGCCTGTATCTGGGAGCTTGTAGAGATGGACATCTCGGCCCCACCCTATGGAATCTGAGTCTGTATCCCAGGTGACTTGTGTTAGAGAAGTCACTGAATCTTAGGACTCAACATCCTTATGTTGAGGGATGAGCAGGTCACACTGTACTATTTGCCTCTGCTAAGAGAAGTTCTCATAATTGATCTTCCCTTTAACGTGCCACGCTAAACAGCATTCTCCATTCTGCTCTGCAGCACATACTGACTGATAACCTCAGCTGAATGCTCCAAGCTAACTGAAAAGTCTCTAAGAAAGCACAGGTGTGTGCATACCCTGTGACTAAATTCAATGTTTACCAAGTATCAGCTGTGTTTGCTCCAAACCTGTTCATACTGGTTAATATAATTACACCATCTTGAATATACTGATGAAGTAGAAATAAGAGAGTTATTTTTAAGATTAATGCTTTGGAAACACACAATAGAATGAAATGAGGCATGCTCTCAAAGAAAATATGTTCTCAAACATGACAATACAGCTATAAAAATTTGGGGAGTATAAAAGGGATGATATGGACACATGTTTAGATAATTCAGGCCCAGAAATAGGGTTTGATGTATTTTTCTACATAACCTTAGTTATCTACCAAGGGTGTGGACCATTCACTGAATATTTGCAGTGCTGCAGGATTTTTTTTTAAGAGAAAGGGACAGTGAGAAGGAGAGAGAGAGAGAAAGAGAGAGAGAGAGAATCAATTTTACTTAGTTTTTCAAATTTCATTGCTCCAACACATTGTGTTTGTGGTGCTGGAGTTTGAACCCCTGCATCCTCGACTTGCATTACACATTGATGCTCTCAAAATATCTGTCACATTTTAGGTTACCTAGGATAAAAAATAAATTAGCATATTTTCAAAAATCCCAAATATAAATTTTAGTGTTTAAAAATGGTCTGTTTACCCATAACTGATTTGGAATAATACAACCTTTCTACTAAATTAAAAGAAAAAAAGTCTGGCAAACACCTATGTAAACCTCACTTTCCTGAACTAGTAAGTGATGCTCAACAAAATCCTACTCTTTCTTTTAAGTCCTTAAGCTACTTTTTGTTTATCTAAGAGAATCACAGTACCATTTATAAACATATCAATCTGACCAAAAGACAATTGATGGAAATTTCATCTTTTTGCCAGATTAGAAAATGGAAATCTTTGACCAGTTAGTATAAAGCATCCATGTAGATGCTCCCCATCCCTGACTGACTTTTATAATTCTCCTACCTCTTAAAACAAATAGAATTAATGGTGTGTCTTGCTTTGTGCATTTTGTACATTTCTGAAAAATACATGTGACTTGAGTTATTAAGTCCACAAGACTTTCCTGTTATTATCCTCTAAGGCAGTGGTTCTTAATTGGGTTGACTTTGGCCCCAGGGGACATTTGGCAATGTCTGGAGACACAGGTGATTGTCACAACTGGGGGAGGGTTGCTATTGACGTCGAAGTGGTCAAGACCAGGCATGCTGCTGTACACCCTGCAATGCACAGAGCAGCCCCAAGAGCCAGTGCCCTTGGTGAGGAACCCTGCTTTAAAGGATTATTTTTTACCAGTGCTGAATCAAGATATTCCACCCCGCCCCTGGATTTGGCATGTTTAGAGCCCTTCCACAAATAATCCTTGGTTAAAATGGTAACAACTCAATCAATTTTTATACTACTAGAATGAGCCCAAGGGCTTCCTTTCTGCCTTGGAAACAGAGGCTGTAGATAATTTCTAGTGCCTTACAGATTGTACCAACAGCAACAGAAGTTTGATGGTTGTGGTGGAGACTTGAGCTCCTGAAGATTTCAGGGACCAAAAAGAAATTCCCTTACCCTGACCTAAAAGGAAAAAAAAATTAAGGAATTTTGTCCTTTTTCCTGATTTTTTGGATAGTACTATACATTTCTTTTAAATATTTTTTAAGAGAGAGGGAAAACGAGAGAGAAAGAATCAATTTTTTTAAAAAAAGGGACAGTGAGAGGGAGAGAGAGAGAGAGAGAGAGAAAGACAGAGTCAACTTTATTATTTAGTTTTTCACATGTCTTTCGTTGCTTGGACACTTTGTTGTGTACGTGGTGCTAGGGTTTGAACCTGCGTACTCGCGCATGCCAGGCAAGCGCTGTAACCACTGAGCCACCGCTCCAGCCCTGAGAGAATCAATTTTATTTAGTTTTTCATCTGATTTTCGTTTCTCCAAGACTTGGTTGTGTGGTGCTGTGGTTTGAACCCGTTCCTCAAGCATGCTGGGCAAGCGCAATACTGCTGAGCCCCTACTCCAGTCCCGGTACTATATATTTTTAAACAGTTAAACAAATATTCATTTTATAAGTTTAACACTTTTTTTTTTTAAAGAGAGAGGGACAGTGAGAGACAGAGAAAGAGAGAAACAACTTTATTAAGTTTTTCATATGGCCTTAGTTGCTCCAACACTCAGTTGTGTACGTGGTGCTGGGGTTTGAACCCGGGTCCTCGTGCTTGCCAGGCAAGCGCCGAAACCGCTGAGCCACTGCTCCAGCCCCAAGTTTAACACTTTTATAGATTTGTTTTGTTTCCTCTTTAAAAACACTTTTTTTTTCTTTTTGCTGTGCTGGGGATTGAACCCAGGTCCTTATACATGCTAGGCAAGGACCCTACCACTGAGCTACATCCCAGCCCTATAATACTCTTTTTAATTGGGGTGTAAAATTCCGTGAAAATCAGAGTTAATTCCAATACCTCACTAAAGTTATCTTTCCAACCATCATGACTCTTCTTGTGATGAAGACTGGTTGGTTGGAAGTAAAACAGGGATTTGAAAAGTATGTGTGTGTATGTGTGTGTGTGTTAGAACTTTATGTTTGGTATATGAAGTGCCAGCTATGGGTTTATCTGCTCATCCTCCCTCTCCCAGGAAATGACTCTTATCTATCAACCTTGTTATAACTGGTGCCACCTCTGTGTTTTGTAGTCTTTCCAATCCACCTCAAATGTTTGGCCCCAGTGCAGGGAACTAAACCAAGTGGGAACAATCAGAGTTCTCTCTCCAGGGTCTTCAAACTCAAGCAAGATCTGCATTGATTTGCTGCAGCCACCCACGTTTCCCACCACCTGGAGGATGCTATTGCCTGCCAGGAGGCAGATGAAGCCAAATAAGGACGGAGAGGCAGGGTGCCCAGCACACCCCTAGCTGCCCTTGTCCCTTTCTGCGTCTGCCATCCAGTTCTCTGTGTTTCTTTTTACTTAAGCCAGTTATAGTTAAGTCCCTGTGACTTGCGATCAAGAGGATCACACAATACAGTATCTTTACCTGAAAAGGAATTCTTCAGGCTCCCTCACATTGACATCTCCAAAGGAAAATAAAACCACAAACACCAGAGTGTATCTGTTTTCAGGAGGGGGTTTCTGGTAATTAGCTTAGATTGCAACAAATGGCACACACAGACTGTTGGCTCTGCATGTGTGCTCTGAGCTTGGTGTTTACCCTATTATATTCCAATTTAAGAATGGCATAAAGTTTATCAGTGAGCAAATGGATCCAAGCAAGAACACATAGATGGGTGGTGAGAGGTGTGTGCCTTGACGGATGGATATTTTTACACTTCAAAAAAAATTAATGAACTACTTTCATTGAGTCGGTCACAAAGGGGACACAACCATATTCCCCATTCAAACTTGGTGATGGTTGGGTATTTTTAGCAAATGAGTTGTCAGCAGAAAGGCTTCATTAGACCCATCAGGATATCTGCCCATGAAGAACGAACTCCCAAACTGAACTGACAGTTTCCTTGAGCCAAAATGATGAAGCGCCTCTGACAAGAGCCATATTGTGCTCCCCGTGTGAAGAGCACGAGCAACAAAAGAGGCAGTTTGATCTTCATTTGGTCAGGTTAATATTGACACAGCTTCCACGCTTCAGAAATGTGTGATGCCAAGTCCTGCAAGTACTCTGGAAACCTGCCTGGTGGTTTCCACGAAGCAGAAAGGGGAACCCAGAGAGGAAGGCAGGCTTCCTGCTTTCTCCAAACAGTCTTCACAATAGTTGATTTATTTTTTACCAAGTAAAATAAAGCTGTTAAGTGTGCAGGCTCGTGGCTCAAAACAATCCAATTTTAAAAAATATTTTTACATAATTATGGAATTAATTTATTGCTATTATTTTTACTTGGTAGTTAGATGATTGCCCAATTTCTACCATTTTAAATATAAAGCATGCCTACTGGCTGGTTGTCCTTTGTACATGTGTCCTGAATTACTCATTCCCATGTAGAAATCCTTAGGAACATACATGGACAAGAAAGGGGTCTTCAGAAGAACAGCCACCTACCGTTCTTCAGCATGGCCTTCATTCTGCACTGCAAGCATCAAGTTTTGATGATTGTCTATGTCCTTAAAGCAAATGCAACTTAGGCTGAGCTAGTTACAAGGTGATGACTTATCTGTCTTTAATTGGTAAGAAACTTCCATCGTGTAAGTCTTCTACTAACTGCTAGTGAGAGCCTGCCTAGGACTCTGCGTTGTTGTAACATTATTCCTTTTTATGACAAGAGACACTAAGGGTGGGGTAGGGTTTCAACTCAATTTCAGGTAACTTGAATCCAATCCCACCTCCCACCTTTTCTTTCTTCGTTAATGATATGGTTATGGGGATAATTAATACTTATCCCATGACATGAAAGCAGGAATTTGTTTATTTTCAATTAACACTTAAACATGATCTCCCTTTCTTCCTTGCATTTTTTTTTGAGGGAAGACCTTACAAGAGTTGTTGATTCTAAGATTTTGGGGTTTTCCTTTGATACTTAGAATATGCATGACCTAACCCAAAGCACCTTCATATTGATAACATTATTATAAATCTCTGTGATAGTTGTGCCTTAATAAGAAGACTCTGTTCTGTCAGGCTTCAATATTAAGATGCCCACTCCATCAGGGCATCTACAATTCTCTTGAGTCTTTCTACTCTTCCTCCACAAACCCTAATTCTTGGTTTTCTATGGGTTTTTGAGCAGAAGAGAAGTTATGTTGAGAGCATCTTTAGATAATGGGATTTTTACATACTGAATGGGAAAGTGGATTCTTGTTTTTTGAGTGTCTGATCTACCAGAGCAAGGAAAACACATGAGGATAATTCTAGTTAGCCCATGATTATGCCACGTGTACAGCATTTTCTGACCCCCCC
>PVKS010033824.1:0-21393 GCA_004027875.1 Aplodontia rufa | reverse complement strand
ATCTTCCCTTGATCCCTATCTTTTCCAAAGTTTTGACCATAAAGGGGTGTTGAAATGTATCAAATGCCTTCTCTGCATCAATGGAGATGATTATATGATTTTCGTTTTTAATTTTGTTTATGTGGTGAATTCGATTTATTGATTTGCGTATATTGAACCAGCCTTGTTTTCCTGGAATGAAGCCTACTTGATCATAATGTATTATCTTTTTAATATGCTTTTGTATCCGATTAGCTAAAATTTAGTTAAGGATTTTTGCATCAATGTTCATCAGGGAAATTGGTCTGTAGTTTTCTTTTCTTGACATGTCTTTGTTGGGTTTTGGAATCAGTGTAATATTTGCTTCATAAAAAGTGTTTGGAAGAGATCCCACTCTATCAATTTCCTGGAAGAGGATAAGTGTTAGTTCTTCTGCGAAGGCTTGGTAGAATTATGCTGTATATTCATCTGGACCCGGGCTTTTCTTTTTTGGGAGAGCTTTGATTGCTGCTTCAATTTTGCTATCTGTTATATAGGTTGGTTTAGATTTTCAATGTCCTCCTGTGTTAAAGAGGGGATGTCGTGTGTGTTCAAGAGCCAGTCCATGTCCTCCAGGTTATCAAAATTGGCAGAATATAGATTTTCAAAATAGGTTCTGATAATCTTCTGAAACTTGGAAAAATCTGTGGTGATACTCCTATTTTCATCTTTGATTATGTTGATTTGCTTTATTTCGTTCTTCCTTTTAGTGAGGTTGGGAAGGGGTCTGTGGATCTTGTTTTCAAAGAACCAACTCTTAGTTTGTATATTTTTTTTGTTCTCAATTTAGTTGATTTCAGCTCTGATTTTGGTAATTTCCTGTCTTCTGATAGCTTTGGCATTGGACTGTTCCTCCTTTTCTAGTTGTTTGAGTTGAAGCGTAAAGCTATTTATCTAGTCTCTTTCTAGATTTTTGATGTATGCACTCAGTGCTATAAATTTACCACTTAAGAATGCCTTCATACTGTTCCAGAGGTTTTGGTATGTTGTTTCTTCATTCTCATTCAATTCCAAGAACTTCTTAATTTCTGCTCTCAGTTCCTCTTTTACCCATCCTTTGTTTAAAAGGTAATTATTCAATTTCCAAGTATTTGAGTAGTTTCTGTTATTTCTGTTGTTGTTGATTGCTAAGATCATAGCATTAGGATCTGACAGAATACATGGGATTATATCCACTTTTTTATATTTGTTAAGATTATCACGATGAACTAGAATGTGGTCTATTTTAGAGAAGGATCCATGACACACTGAGAAGAAGGTAAATTCAGCTGTCTTAGGATGGAATATTCTATAGATGTCTGTTAAGCCCTATTGATTAATAGAATTGTTCAGATTGGAGATGTCTTTATTGATTTTTTGTTTTGATGATCTGTCTAGAGTTGATAGTGGTGTGTTGAAGTCCCCCAGAATTATTGTGTTGAGGTCAATGAGGACATTAATGTCCTTAAGTATGTTTTCCATATATTTGGGGGGCTGTAATTGGGGGTATAAATGTTAATTATCATCATATATTCTTGATGGACTGTCACTTTTAGTATGATAAAGTGGCCCTCTGTGTCATTTCTTACTAGTTTTAGTTGAAAATTGATTTTATCAGAAATTAGAATTGCCATGCCAGCTTGCTTTTTTGGGCTTCAGGCCTGGTAGACATTTTGCCATGCTTTCACTTTCAACCTGTGTCTATTTTTGAGTGTCAAATGTGTGTCTTGCAGGCAACATACTGTTGGATTTTGTTTTTTGATCCAGTGGGCCAGTCTGTGTCTTTTAATTGGGGCATTGAGACCATTCACATTCAAAGTCAGGATATTGGAGGATGAGTCTCGGACTTTGTAACAATTACAGAGTTTTGAGTCATCTTGGAAGTCAATTTCTATAAAATATGATTATTGACTCACCCTTGTTTAAGGATTTAGGATATCATTGGCATTTTCTTCTGAATGGAGAACATCTTTGAGGATATTTTGTAGAGTGGGATTTATGTTCATGTATCTTGTTAACTTGAGTTTATCACTGAAGTATTTAATTCCCCATAACATTCGAAGCTGAGTTTTGGAGTATATTATCTTTGGGTGGAAGTTGTTATTTTTTAACACTTGAAAGATATTGTTCCAAGCTCTTCTGGCCTTCATTGTTTGCTCTGAAAAATCCATAGTAATCTGAATTGGTTTTCCTCTGAATGTGATTTGGGGCTTTTCTCTAGCTGCTTTTAGAATTCTCTCTTTAATTTCTCTGTTATTCATTTTGTATATGATATTCCTTGGTGAGTTTCTCATTTAATTAGGTCTATTTGGTGTTCTATAAGCATCTTGGATGTGATATTCCGGATGGATTGTAAGATGAAGGAAGTTCTCGCTTAGGATTTCGCTTAAAAGTTTCTTGATGTCTCTTGTTTGCTATTCGTCTTTTTCCTCCAGGCCAATGATTGTCAGATTATTACACTTCTATCTCATCAAATATTACTTGGAACTTCTGATTATGTAATATAAGTTGTTTATCCTGTTTATCTTCTTTGAATTTGACAATGTTTAGCTGATGTTCGTTCTTCAAGAGCTAAAGTTCTATTTTCAGTGGAGTATACTCTGGTGTTGGTATATTCCAGTGAAGTTGTGATTTGGTTAACCATGTTTTTCAATCCTGATAACTCTGCTACATCTCTTTTCAGAATGTCTTTTTCTTTGTATAGCTGATCTTTCATCTCATGGAATTGCTCCCTTATTTCCCTGTAGAAGTTATCTCTCATCTCTTGAAATTGTTCTCTGATCAAATCTTTGATTGGATTACTAATCATAATGTTGATACAATATCTTTGGTTTTCTTCTTGGGCCCCGGCTATGAGATCCTTCGGTGTAGAACTGTGGGGTTGAGGAGGAGAGTTATTTCCCCTTTTCCTCATTTTCAGAGTCAGAGAGCATGTCTTGTAGTTCAACCTTGTTACTCTTGGTAAGTAACTGGAGCTTCTTATGACTTTGTTTCATTGTGATGGGTAGCTATTTGGTCAAGACAGACCTAAAGATGCCAGACCATCCTGTGAGAACTTGAGAGGCTATAGGTGCGAATACTAATCCGTTTCAACTAAAACAGATGTGCTGATGACTAGCACCAATAGTAGCAGTTTTCTTTGAGAGAGCTCTCACAATATATTATTATAGCAAGCAAATACCCCTTTTGAAGAGTGTCTATTTCTTCAGATAGCAGGGTCTCTCAAAGTGGGGAGAAGAAATGACTAGGAAGTCAAGGAGATGAATTGGGGAGGTAAAACAGCACACCTGCCTTAGAGTAAATAGGAACAAGGAATTGGCGGGGAGCAGGTTATTCTATTAGGAATAAGGAAAACATAGAAATGGGTAAGGGTAGGGTAAAGACTTTGGGTGAGAATGAGAGAAAAATGCTAATATTTAGGGATTACCAGAGTACAGGGGAGGAAGAGTTTAGTATGGGGTGTGGTTATCTTCACTCATCAGAGGCTGAGGCTATTTTGCTAGCATGAAATGCTTTCATGATTGGAACCCAATCGTATAGAGATAGCAGTTGGGATCAAGAAGACATAGAGAAAGTAGGAGCCAATCACCAATACATACACACGGATAAATATTTACGTCCACCAACACCAAATTCAGTATTAATCGTAAAGCAAAAAAGGACAAAAAATCATGGTAACAATAAAAAATTTAAAATATTGTATTCCAGCCAGATCCCTGTTTAAAAAAATCAAAAATACCCAAGAGGTACATGAAAAACAACACAAAACTAGTTGTGAAAGTTCTGAGTTTTTTGCCCCCTAGGTCAGCGGGTATGTACCTTGGGGGGATGTGTTCAAATTTGTCATCTAGCTGGGAATTCTTCACAGTTGAGCTTGTCGGGGGAGAAGCAGTTTGGATAAGTCCGGTGATCTGGATTTTCTTAGAGAATCTCCTCAAAATTTTCTGTTGCAAAGGAGTATAAGAACCTGCCATTTCACATTTCTTGCCAGGACAGATTTCAGCTCCCCCAGGGCTGTAATCCTGAGGTGATTACTTTCTGCCTGTCCTCACTATAGATTTGCTAGGGCCTGGGGCTAAGAAGCTTTAGACAATCTAGTTGATTCTAGTGTAGATTTGTGGGTCTCTGACTGATCCAAGGAGAGTGGCCAGCCTGAAACTTGCTTCCTCAGGATCACTGGCCACCCACTCTCTGTGGCTTGTGGTCTTCAGAAGTCCCAAGAACTGCTTTGTGGGGTTGGCAGAAACCCACGAAAGATGGTCCACATTGTGCCAGTGCTTATGTGATTCTCAGTTGCAAGCACTAGGGGACGCCCACCTGGAGAAGTCAAGGCCTATGTAGACTTGGCTAAGCACAGGGCTCAGATGCTAAGGGGAAGCCCATGCTGCCCCATATATTCAAAGCTTCCTGAGGCATATCTCAGACTTTACCTTGATAGAGAGATATAGGTTGCTTTTGCAGAGGCTGAAGCAGGTGATCCCCTTTAGAAAGATGTGCCCTGCTGCAGCAAGCCCTGTTCACAGACTCCTCCAATTCAGGCATGGCAGAAGGTCACCAACTGAAGTTTGTGAGCTGGAGAGGAAATGAGCAGTTCCACACAGCCCCCAGGGTAGTAGACGGCCAGGTGGGGGGGGCGGTAACTTCTCTTGTTCTGATCGTGGGGACTGAGGTCCCAAGTCACTGCTGAGCAACCCACCCACTCTCCCACGCTGGTGGGAGCGCTTATGTTAAAGGACTTTAAAATCAGTTCTTGTAAACTGTGAGCATGGGTGGAGAATTGTTGTCTGCAATAATTGAGTTAAAGAACTTGTGTCAAATCCTCTCCTTCCCTGTTCTACCAGCAGCGACTGGAGGTGGAGAGGCAAATCCCAGCACTGCACAGACCCCTTGGGAAATGGCCCAACCTTGGGGCGGGGCGATAGATTCTGGTTTTCTGACCCTGGCGGCTGAGGCGCCAAGACCGTTTTTTGTTTTTTTTTTTGCTGAGCAACCCGCCCCGCCCTCAGGGAAATCTCACAATGGCGGCCGGATGCTGTTGCTCGCCAGAACAGCGGTAAGTTTGCTAATGTGAGCAATTAATTTCCAGAGCTTTATCACCAGTTCATGTAAGATAATAGCAATCAGATCAGGGAGTTTGGGGCCGGATTAGGGTATTTGATTAGGAAACTTGCTCCGTTTCCTCCCCTCAGGGGAAGCTCCCCTCCCCCCAGCTGTGGGGCTGATTGCGTGGGCGCCACAAGCTTCCACTTTTATATTTGTTAATGGATCACACTATTCCTTTGGAGTTGGAAAATTAGCGGGGGGTAATGTTCCCCCACACTGGGAGCTTTGTCCTACCGTGGGAATCCGAGTGCTCTCCTGCAGTGTGAGGTGATTCTCAGGAGCGTCTCGGAGTCACTGATGGTGGGGTGGCTGCCATCTTCAAATTCCCAGGCCCTGCTATTTCAATTTTTATTTATTCCCCTGCTGCAACTCATTACATAAGCATTGCCTGAGGAATTTTGAATTTATGAAGTAAAGCTACCCAGCGTGGAATGCTGGTTTTGTCATGTGCAACTACGGTCCTGTAAGATTATTATGGAGTTGAAAAATCCCTATCACCTAGAGAAGGCATAGTTAAAGAAGAGTCAAGAGAAAAAAGAAAATGTAGGAGAAAAAAAATACCAAAACTAAGAACCACCAAGAAAATTCAGTGAGGAGTGTAGCAGAAGCTTTTTCATACCCTGGAAGGTATTTATGGAAAGAGACAAGCATTCATGATGCTTTATCAACTTACAAGCAAGTCTATAATGATAACCCAAAAAAACCAAGTAAACCACCCCAGCCATATTTATGAAAAGTGACATTTCCTCAAGAAGAGCTTCAGGCAGGGCCTTGGGAAAGTATCTGGAAGAAGGCATTGTTATCACAGGAGATGGCGGCTCCCTGAGTGCTGTGCCCCTGGAGACCTTCCAGTGGGACAAGATGGGGAGGTGAGAGAGTGAAGTTGATGATCCTGACTCTGTAGAGGCAGAGGGTAAGGTGTGTGTTTGTGTCTTAGTTTTTAACCAAAAAGTTTACAAAATAATAATTTTAGAAAAACAGAAAAAAGCTTATAGCATAAGGATATAAAGAAAACATTTTCTGTATAATTACACAAAGTTTTGGGGTTTAAACTAAGAGTTATTACAAAATATTCAAACAGTTAAAAATATAAAATCTTTATAATTGGGGCTGGAGTGGTGGCTCAGAGGTTACGGCGCTTGCCCAGCATGCGCAAGTATATGGGTTCAAACCCCAGCAACCCACGTACACAACTAAGTGTCGGAGCAATGAAAGCCATGTGAAAAACCCAATGAAAATTGTTTCTCTCTGTCTCTCTCTCTCACACTGTCCTTCTCTCTTTAAAAAAAAAAAAGCTTTATAATAAAAATAGGTATCATACACTAATATTAATTTATTACTGAAGAAAGAAAAATGTTCATTTTATAAATTTTATATAGCTTAAGAGTACACTAATTATACAGTCTAGAGGTGCATACGGTAATGGTCATAGGATTTCACAGTCATTCACCACTAAATAGCTGACTTATCCAGGGCAACTTCCAGGCCTGCAAACTCCAGTCATGGTTGTTGCCCTATGCAAGTGTACCATTATTTACTGTATATTTTTATGTTGATATTTGGGGGTTTCTTTCTTTGTTTTTTGATTTTTTTAAGGAAAGAGGGACAGTGAGAGAGAGAGAGAAAGAAGCAATTTTTACTCATGTATAACAGGCAAGTGCTCTAACCACTGAGCTAACAACTACAGCTGATTTTTGTTTTTTGAATCTAGGAATTGAACTTAGGGACAATTAACCACTGAGTCACATCCCCAACTTCTTTTATTTTTTATTTTGAGACAAGGTCTTGCTTCGTTGCTTAGGGCCTCACTAAGTCTGGGTCTGAACTTCTGATCCTTCTGCCTCAGCCTCCTGAGCTACTGGGATTACAAACCTGCACCACCACACTCAGTTTATCATTTTTACAAAATGATAGTTAATTACCTACAATATTCAATATAGTGCATAGCCTACAGGTTTGTAGCCTAGGACCAATAATCAATACCACGTAGGCTAGATGTATAATAGGCTATACCATCTCTTAATATGGAGATGTCCATATCATGTTATGTGACACATTTCTCTCCAAATCATGCTTCAAGCACTTTCTCTAAAGGACTGTGGAAATATGAACCACATTGCTGCTTTATTAAATGGGACATAGAAATTCCATTTCTCTTCTTCAGTGATTCCTTTGTAGAAAAGTAATAGTGACAAATGTTCAAATGATCATCTTCTGCCAAAACAGTTTCATATTGTACTTCATATGTATATCTAAACTATATGATGCTTCAGAAATCTTAAGTATTTCTGAAAATCATGTATAAATAAGAAGAGAGAACAGTTGAAGAAAAAATGATGCTATCTTAAAAATAGATGAATTAATGTATTTAATTTTTTAGAAATAATATAATTAGTTATAATAAAGTTAGTCTGATTATCCCTTCTGCTGTTTATAGAAGATGTAACAGCATAGAAGATTCCACAAGATATTATTGCACAATAGAATAGAAAAGTAATAAAAGTTTCATAAAACAGCTGAAAACTGCATTAAGCCTAGACACAGATGGTCAGGTGTAATTGGTATTTGGTTCACTTAAAATAATGTCAAATGCACGTAAAGAACTCAAACTTTAGCGTCTTGTAACTGTTTAATTCTTGACCTTATACCCCTACCACTAAGTTTTGTTGTTGAATATTTCATTACTATGTCTATTGGCACCAGAGCACCTTCTAGTTCCTAACCGCACAGGAACATTATTTTATTTGCTGCTCGTCTGATTCTTTTCATTTTCTTTGTGTCAGAAGTCTTTTCCACTCTTCCCACTTGCATTGAATTTCACTCATCTTACCCTTCCCTATTAGCTGATGACAGTTTTTCTTTTTCTTTCCTCTTCAGGGACGTGCAAAGTGTTATGTGACATCTGCTGTATTCACACAATCTGGTTCAGACTCCACTCTTGACACACTCCATTTTTCAACTCTGAAAAAAAGTTATCTTCTTTCTTTTCTAAAATTTGGTACTCAATCTATGCACTAAATTTCATTTCATACCACATTCATCTAACTCCTTCATTAATTTCCTGACTTTCCTTAATTCCAATATTACCTTTATTCTGTTTGGTGTGTCACTGCGAGTGTGGGTTATGTGCTGGCTGGGTGGTGTACCTGAACCACACCTCAACACCTCACAAAGAGCAGCCTGCCTTTCATGAAGGAAACCTCAACTTAAAGAGATCAACGCATTTTTACCTCACTAACATTTATATAAAATCTTTAATTATATCCGTGTCAGTAACCGAGGCAGCGTGTACACTAATTATATTTAGTACCAAATATTAGTGTGTATTAAGTGTAAAAACCCTGAGTCTTCACAACTCAATGACACACATCTCATTTCGGGATTCATGCTGTGCCTCTGCTTGTTTTCCACTAAAAGGGTGAGCCTCTGTCCAGATGGTCTGCACGTCACTTTGGGGAAACTTTATACCTGATCTGCACAGAGGCAGCCACGTTCAGGGCCAAAGAGAGCAAGTGTCCGACATCTGAGGTGACCAATGAATCATTATCAAAATTCACTTAGATGTTTAAGCTCTGTGGCCTTCTATCCCTACCCCTAAAGTGTGTGCACATGTGTGTGTGCACGTGCGTGTGTGCGTAGTATGTATTTTAAATATATTTTGTTGTTTATTTTGGATGATCTTTCATTAAGTTTACTAATCCTATTAAAATTTATGTCATTCAAAGGCCACTGGTAGTTTGCACATTTTAGGGGATGTCCCTGGATCACTGAAGGTTCCTGATACTCTACCTCTTCCCCTTTATTCTGAAAATAAATTTTACTTTGATATTTATTAACATATGTTCTCATTTACCCAATCTTTTCATCTTAAACTGTGAATTCGGGCATTATACACAGTGTATTATTTCCAATTATTAAGGATATCCTTATCTCTCCACAACATCTTGCAGTCCACAGCCTTCACAGGATCATTCAATAAGAACATCAGTGGTTTTCTAATCTTTTTCGAAGCACCATAGAAAGACAATCCCAAGCCATGTCAAGTGCTCCATGTGGCTTGTAGCAATAGAAACTCATATGTAGAAATTAAAGAGTTACCAGTACTTCAACTTATGTAAGCAAGCATCCAACCACTTCAGAAAATGTTTCCGTTCATACCAGCAACACATTTCTACCTGATGAATCATACAGCTGTTGTTAAATCCTTCTCTATAGTACTTGCTCTGTGTGATTCATCACTTCCAATTGATCTTTTCATCTTTAAATTATTTGCCTTTGCCTTATAATATATGACTCTTTCCTAAGTCTTCCATTTTTGACAGTTTCTTAGTTGATTACTCTTTTTCAAATTGTGTGAATTTGCAAGTGATCCCCATCTTAAATGTTTTCTATTTCTCATTTACATTCCATCCTGAAAATCTGATACAGTCCTAAGAATTTAATATTTGCCTTGTAATTATTCCCAGATTTTATAACATTATATATAAATGTTATAAAATCTGGGAATAATATATATATATATATTCTGTAGATCCCCATTAAAATATTAGTGAGTTTCAAGTTTTTTTCTTCCAGATCTCCTTGTTGTCTTTAATTCCTAATTTTATCATAAGTTGGCAAGTTAAAAAAAAGATGAAAAATCAGTAAACTATTTTTTTCTTTAGTCTAATGTGATTTTGATGCCATCCTCTTAGTACTACCTCTGAAAATACCCTGAATCAAAGTAAAAATGATTGTATTTCAACTACTACCATTTAAGTGAATCTCTGCCTGGAAAATTATATAGTAAAATATTTTTTTCTTTGTACATATTTATTTCTAAGATAAATCATTTAAAGGTAATTGTAATTGTTCTTTTCATATTAAAACTTCAATTATATATTAATTACTATTTGGATTTCACTCTTCCATGTTATTAAAAAATACGCTCAAATTTCCCTCTCTACAAATAGTAAAAGTCCTTTTAACATATGCATTAATAAAGGAGAAGTAATTCCCTCTAGCCTCTCAAATTTTGCAAATCCCATTGTACTCATGCACTTACATACAGGTTAAAATTCTCCATATAGATATATACACATCTTGCTACTGTGGGAACAGTGTCTAATTTAAATATTCCAGTATTTTGATTATTTAATGCTATCCCCGTTTTATTCAGCTAACTTTAATGCTGTCACCATACTCCACAGTTGCATATTTTGCATTATTAATAACTTGTTAGCTAGTTTTAAAGAGTAGGTTTTTTTAAAGTTTGGAGATTCTGTGTGTTCTATAAACTCCAATGCATAAAATTAGCATCATATATGATCTAGGCTGGACTTCAAATACAAAAGCATTTACACAGAGAAAATCTTACGAATCAGGGAAAAATAAAGGAAAATAATCCCAATCAAAATTTAGCTTATAATAAAACATTGACAATACAAAATTATCAAGTAAACCTCCCTAAGAGTCAGCACAGAAAACAAATAGTAGGATTACATATCTAGTGAAGTAACTTACATGTGAATAGACTATCAAATAATTTATAATAATTATGTAAATGACAGAAGTAATTAAAATTATATAAGATTTATCCTTTAAGTCACAGATTCAGAATTAAAAGTATAGAAATTCTAGAAGTGTTATTTGAAACAATTAAAAATGGAAATGTAAAATGATAGACCCAGAGGAAGAGTATATTCATTATAGGATGCATATTTTGAGAACTATTTTATAAAGCAGACTAGACAAAAAATGAGATAGAAAATATATGAGTAGTTCAGAGAAATGACTATCCTTTGAATCCAGGAGTATGACATATTCTTAGCAAAAAAATAAAAATAAACTTACATTTAGGAATAGCAGAGAATCTTTAGGATATCAAAAACACTTATTTAATCTTAAAATCATGAAGCTAGAACTCCATCCCCAAAACCAACATCTTCAAAGCAAAAACTAGAGTCAAGATGATATTAAAATAATTTTAAAGTGTGAGTGAAAATAAATATCAATACTAAGTTATCATTTAAGAATGAGTAAGGAAAAAGTGGCAACATTTTTATTGAATGATGCATGAATTTTAGATATCTCGGACTCATAGACCCATAGTTTTTCATAAATTTGTATCATTTTCTGTGGTACCAAATTTATCTTTACTAACATTTAAATATTGCTATGAGAATAATAAAGTATTTCATTATTTTATTTCTTCCAAACTTATTAGCACCAGAGGAAGTATCCAGAATGTTGAAATATATAATTTTTCTGAAAATATCAGTGTAGTATTGGGGAACTAAAACCTTAATAAGTAATAGAGTAATAGTAATAGAAGTAATAGAATCTCATTCATAAATATTCATAGGAAATAAAAGAAATAGGAGAATATGTTATGCTTAACATATATATGCTATAAACACCTAATGTAGTCACAAAAATTATCTGCTTATATGTATGCCCATTTTTGAAGGTGTCTTTCGTTAAAACTTGCATTAGTATTTTGCATTGAATAGAATGAATAAATTGTAAGTTATAATTTTCTCATTGTTTTCATAAAGTAATATATATCAAATTTGTAATATATACAATATTAACCACATTGTATATATAATAAATTAAAATTTAAAGGCATAACTGATTGTGTAAGTTAACATAATATTATAGGATTAAGTTAAATCTAACTTTCCTTAATACTGTCTTTCATTTATTGAAGGATGGATCTCTAGATATCATAATATTATTCTCCTTGGACATAATGATTTTGCTTTCATGTTACCTGTGTTATATTTTGTAAATTAGGTCATTTAGATCATTTTAATAAAGAGTTATTTAAATGCAGCATATATACATATATATATATTTGCCTCAGATATTTTTATTCTTAGATCTTCTAACATTGACAATTTTGTTTCTAAGGAAAGCAGTGATTTTTGATCAATTTTAAGAAGCGATTTATTTGTGATTTTTTCTGTTCCCAAATCAGCTTAAAATTCAGGAAAATGTTATATAACATTGTATTTTGCTTTCTAGAATATTTCTCAGTCAATTTTTTTATTGAATACTTATGGAATATTCAAGATTACTAGTTAATGGCAAGGTCCTGTCATTAATACTAATATATACGATCACAGAAAGTAACACTTATGTAGATAGCAGTCAACCCAAGAAAAGTAAAAGAAATGTTAATCATACCATGGACTTTCATGGATTAAATGCTGACACAAATTAAAAGGACATAGAGGTTCTTCCAGTGAGGTTATCCAACAGCGCTTCATGAAAAAGTAGCACTTAAATGTGGGATGTGTTATTCAGCTTTTCATTGCTGTGACCAAAATACCTGACAACAGCAACTTAGAGGAGTAAAAGTTTATTTTGGCTCATGGTTTCAGAGGTTCAGTCTGTGATTGGCTGACTCCATTGCTCTGGACCTGAAGTCAAAGAGAACATCATGATAGAAGGTCACAGTGGAGAACAGCTTCTCACCTCAGAGTGGCCAGGAAACACACAGAGGGCAGAGAATAGCCAGGGACACACTATATAATCCTCAAGGCACAGCCTCAGTGGCCCACTTTTTATAACCATACTCTACCTGCCTATAGTTATGATCCAGTAATCCATTCAAATTATTAATCCATCAAGTGGATTAATCCACTGATTTGGTTACAGCTCTCATAAGTGTTTCACCTCGTTCATTAACACAGCAGCTTTTGGTGGACACCTCATATCTAAAACATATCATGGGTGAATACAAAGGTATGGAGCTGACCATAGAAGTGGAGGAATGCAAAAATCACCAGCATGGAATGTCTGGTTTAGGGGGGACAACTGATGGGGAAGGAGAGTGAGAAACACTGTTGAGAACAAATCATGGTTCCCATACCTGGGCTATATGTGAAGCCAACAGATAGGCATGGATATATGGGTGCTTTTGGTCGTATGATATAAACATAGTGAATTAAAGTAGATTCATTATCTAAAACAGATCCATAACCTTTATATACCCTAAGTATCATCTCAGCTTAAGTGGCTAAGAAACAACTAGCCTACATAGTATAAATTATAAAAGTCATAATGTAAAGGAAAGTACTCTCACCTTAGAAGAAAGCAGGACCCTATTCCTCTTCTTCAATGTATTATACAAAGATATGTTAGTTGCTCAGTGTCCCAGTTTCTCCATCTGTAACAGAAAAAAATAATTAGGGGAAATCTCTGATAATTTAACTCCAGTGTCTGAAATTTAAGCAAAACTATTAATGCACTTCCAAAAGTTCAGAAGCAAATCATTCTCAGATTGTCACATATGTTAGCATTCCCAATATATCAAACAATTTGTAACCAGTAATCTAACTAAAAATTATTTCTACTCCAAATTAGCAAGAGACTTCCCTGGGATAGGAAGAAAGTAATTACTTATGCAAACCAAATAAACTACAATTGTGTTTAACCATCATCTCTATAATTTTCTTTTTTTTCTGCTGTTATTATACCCAGGTGATTCTTTACTTCATTTATCAAGTGTTAAGTACTAAATTCTAAAGTACTTCCACTGATCACTCCTGCACAAGCCTTATTCTTGTGACCAGGTAAGGTTAGAGCAGTTCTATGAAGGCTACAATTTAGATATTAGTACAAGAAAAGGTGAGGGTGAGAGGACTGGGACCACAGGGCTTTTTAACTCAGAGTCAGACTCTTTTGTCAGCCAGACAGTCAGATAGAATGGAAGAAAGTGACTAAAAAATGAAGGTAAAAATTGATATTTGACTTTTAGTTTTAGCTTTTGCTATTAAATTCTTATTTTTTTCCTCTTTTGCTCAAAGGTAAAATAGCTTTTCTGGGAAATAGCTTTTCCAGTCAGTTCTTTTCTAAGGACATGAGAACCAAGTCAGCCAAAACACAGTCCTAATAATTGTCCCTGATTAATATTCCACTTCTGAAATTTTACTAGGAGTCTTAATTTTACACATAATCTACAGAGTTTGGCATAAAAAGATTTTCGCACAAAATTTTATACCACAGAACAAGGTTACTCTCTATGGGTAGTGGTATTTCCTCCGTATATATGGCCATTTAGTTTAGAACAAGGCAGATATTATTATATGAAACAATGACTATTGAAATGAGATGAAAGTAGTTCAGGAAATAATCTTATTATAAAAATTAAAAGATGTAATAAATCCCATATACCCTTCCTCCCAGTTCAATTATTATCAACATTCATCAATCTAGTTTCACATATATATATACTCTTGACTCATTCTCCACCAACCTCTGATTAGAATTTTTTAAAGCAATTTCCCAGTGTAAAATAATGTCATTAAAAATTTCAATATATACCACTAGATGATAAATATTCCTTCTAAACTTAACAATAACATCACTTTTATACCTAGAATGATAATAATTTCTTAAAGTCATCAAATGTATGATCCATTTTCAAATTAAATTTTAAAATTTAATTATTTCATTTAAAAGACATTCAGCTAGGTGCTGTGATGTACACCTTTAATCCTAGCGGCTTAGGAGGCTGAGACAGGAGGATTGCAAGCCCAGAGTCTTAGCAATTTAGTGAGGGCCTAAGAAATGGAATGAGAGCCTGTTTCAAAACAAAAAATGAGAAAGGGCTAGGGATATAGGGCTCAGTGGTTAAGCACCCCTGGGTTCAATCATTGGTACTAAAACAAATAAAATAAAATTGGTTTGCTCACTTCAGGATTCAAACCTAAAAAAGAAATTTATTCTTTTTTCTTTGTCTCATTATTCCTTATCTATACTTCAAGATTTCTAGAGATGCTGGGGACCCTCATGAATTATTGAAATAAATGTCCTATTTTGTTATCCTGAATCTTACTAATTACTAAGTTTTGGACCGTCAGTGTGGGGGCAAGTCTCTGTTCATAACTAAGTAAAAGATGTCAGAATCAGAAGAGGTGACAATAGGACCAGGAGTAGAAAGAAAGAGTACTGAGCTCAATAGACAAGGGTAGGAGAGAAAATGGGGGCTGCTGGTCACATAGCATGAAATATACAGGCAGGTACTTGAAATCACATGTGAGTGTATATGCCTGATCCTAAGGACTCATGGGGAAAGATGAAGAGTCAGGGGACTGAACGCTCTCAGGTCTCTTTATCAAGGTAGTGTCACTTATTCCTGCACACTTGAAGTCTGAGTGTGTATAGTCACACACAATGGAAAGACGGTGAACCCCTTCATTAGAGATTTGCAGACAGTCATACACCTGATCAGATAGTGTCAGGCTTTATTGTGTCCATAAAGGGGCTTTGAGTCATTTTTGCCAAACTACATTACTCCACATTTTCCAAGACAATGCTTGGGGTTATTTTTCAGATGTGTAAAATCACCAAATGTGTGATATATCTGTTAGTTTTCCAGATATAATCCTGTCCAGTTCCTCCACAGACTCAGCAGCCACATTTACTCTCTGTTGCCAAGCAGGAGGTGCAAACACCACATCTTGGATTAATGGGCGTTGCATGCCCTGTCTACTACTGGACTCTTGTCCCAGATTCCTCGCTTTCCCTGTATATGCAATATCTCAAGCTCACCCACTGAGCCAGGATAAAGCACCCCTTTGTCTCTGAGATTTTGCATATGTAATACCTTTTCCTAAAATGCTCCCTCCATCTCCATATATGTCTATCCAAGTCATGAACAGTCTTCATTCTTAGTGTTAAATGGCACCAAAGTTTGTGTGTGTGTGTGTGTGTGTGTGTGTGTGTGTGTGTTTTCATTGCATAGTTTTGAATGGAAGAAGGATATTTAGTGTTTTGTAGATAGATTTATCAGGCAGTACTGAATATCTAATATGTGCCAGCAATGTCATAATATCAGAGTTACATTGATTAACTCATCTTGAAAAAGTCCCTGTCATCCAAAGGATTGGAAAAGGCACACCCCCAAGGAAGACATACAAATGGCCAAGAAGCACGTGAAAGGATGCTCAATGTCATTAGTCATTAAAGAAATGCAAGTAAACATTGCAAATGACATACTACTTCATGCCCATTGTGATAGCTGTATTTAAAAAAAAAAGAAAATAATAAGAGTTTGAAAGAATGTGGAGAAATTGGATCTCCTTTGCATTGCATATAAAATGGTGCAATCTTACCGAAAATCTTTAGTATTTCTTCCAGAAGTTAAACCTAGGATTACTATATGATCCAGTTATTCCACACCTAGACAGACCCCCAAAGGAATGGAAAGAATGGACTTAATATTCATGGCAGCATTATATACAATAGCCAATAGTGGAACAAAACCCATGTTTCCATTGATTAATGAATGAATAAACAAAATATGGCATATCCACAGAATGAAATACTGTCTAAAAAGTGAATGAAATTCTGATACATGCTACAACATATACGAACCTTGAAAAGAATGTGCAATGTGAAAGAAGCCAGACACAAAAGAACCAATAGACTAGGATTCTGCTTATATGAGCTACTTAGAATAGGCAAATTCATTGAAACAGGAAACAGAAATGTGTGTTTGTGCAACTGGTGCAACTTTTATTTGGGATTTTGAAAAAGTTGTGGAAATAGTGACGATGGTTACATGACATTGTAAATACATTTAGTGCCTCAGAAATATATCCTATAAAATGAAAAATTTTATGTACACTTTACCATAATATCAAATATAAATAAATATGAGATATGTCAGCTTGGAAAATTTATGCATATATATTTATATATAATTATGTTTATATATACATATATAATTTATATATGCATATATATAATTTTGTGTTAAATTACATTTCAGTTACATGAAAGCCAATACACTGTCAAAGAAATGAAGACCAGTCTAACAGTTTTTATTTTTGGTATGATGTCTTCAGACTGCTGAGAATGTTCCTGAGGTATAGCAAAAGTGTCCAGTCATCATTTCTGCTATAAGAATTATAACACAGGTGAAGAATATTTTTTTCAAAAAAAGGCACAATTATGAGGACTTGAAATTATATTTTATTCACATAAGGTGCATTGAAATCAGTGAGGTATTATTCATAATTGTTAAAAATTGTAAGCTAAACTCTTGCCCAGCAAAAGCAGTTATTAAGAAAATCATGGGGCATTGACTGGATGGAACATTATCAATAAATAGTGAATATTAAAAATTTTTAAAAAGAATAAAGGTGTGAGAAATCAGTGGAAGAAAGTAAATAGTAAATATTTTGAAGACTAAAAATACTAAAATGAAAATATAAAGAATGTTTTGAGGGGATTACAGGAATTATTTTTTACTTTCTTATTATGCTATATTGGTTTAGTAATTAATAAAAACATTTAAAAACAGAAGATAAAACAAAATCAGCATAAAAATCATTTGTGAGGAAGGAACAAGCCTATTAAGTCTGTGAATGGGCACAATGAGCTAGAACATGTTAATTTCAAGCTCAGTGTGAACTGACTTGACCTGGGTCCACACCAGGCCTGTTTGTCTATAATATATTAATGAAGCAATGGTAGCTGTTTAGAGAAATAGGACAGAAACAATTGATGGCAAAATTAATAATTAAAGGATTTAATCAAATCAAGAGCAATTTAAGCCACCTGCTTTAAAAGAGACCTCATTAATGATTAAGGAAACAATATATTTTTTTTCCTGATCTTGAATAACCTGGCATTGCAGACACTGAAGCAGGTGGCCCACTCTGCCCAAACGGATATTTACAGCCAGGGTTAAGCTGCACGTTTTCATGTATTTTGTGGTTTGTTCACGTGCTGGGATGGAGGTCACCTTAGGAAGCGCAGCATGAAGAATATCAAGAGGATCTGAACAAAAGCAAGAATAATGCCTGTCAGGGCTAGGCAGTAGGTTTGTCTCACAGGTCTTGGCTGCCAAAGTTGTAGCATTGCAATTTATTGTTGCTTATTGTCTGAGTTTTAGGGGAGAAAGGAAATAGGAAAAGATGTGTTTAAAAGGAATATTACATGGGGGTGAGCTAGGGGATTGGAAGGACCCAGCCTAAGGGTCTGAACCTGCAGGAGGCGCCATCACTCAGGCTCACAGCACAAGAGAGGGAACAGGAAAAAGTTGATCCAGGGTCACCGCCAGGATGGAGAAGGAGAATGAGAATGAGGACTGGCATGATGCAGATTCCCTCCTGCAAAGATTATGACAGGAAAGGTTAGGGAACCTCAACAAAGCAGGGCCAGGAGGGACAGGCACAAGTAGTATTGCCTCCATTTCTTGCCCTTGCCTTTATTGGCCTCATCTTTAGATAGTAATTTAGATAGTAATTTAAACACCTGGGAACACAGAGAGTGGGTTAGGTTTCTATATGGTGTCTGGACTCTACCACTTTACTCCCTCTCTCTTTCCCCATTACTCCGTCTTTCTCCACCCTAACCATTTCTCCTTGCTTCCCATACAATCTTCATTGGTTCCCTTTAAAATTCTCATTGACTCCCTCCAATTCCCACCATGTCATTTCTAACATTTCTCTTTTGGTTCATCCCTGTCCATTAGAACTCCCCACCTTCTGTGTCCTACAATCTCTCTCTTTGCTTATAAGTATCTTCCTGCATCCAAAAGCTTATACCCTGTCCTCTGCACTTACTTTGAAGATCTCATCCAGCAATTCTTACTCACCCTCTGCCTCTACTATTGTCCCTCCCCAACCCCCAGTCCCTCACTCTGAAAACCTCCACCAACCCCTCAGAATGTTTTATTTTTGTAACACTGCTCTTGTCCTCAAAGCCCCCTGCAAGAGAGATACTTATATCTATCACTTTTTGTCTGTAAAAGCTTCATTATAAACTGTTTCAATTTACACTTACTGATTGGGGCAAAAACTGTCAGCAGATTGGTGCAATGGTCCTATTCTCTTGGGAGATGGGAAGCTTCAGTTCCAGAACCTCCTCCCTGCACTGACCTGCACATAGGCTTCCTCTCCTTGAACTTCCTCCTGTACAAGTTCCTCCTGAGCGGCTTGAGAGGAAATGACTCTTGGGCCTGGGAGTCTTTGAATCTCACCAGGTTCCCTTAATTATGATTTAACTGGAGTCAAATTCTTCAGCAGTGAAAGAATTAATCTTCATTAATTAAGATCTTTTCCAATGCCTGTTTTCCTTCCACCTGTGTCTCTTCTTTGGTGGTGAAGTACCTGTACAAGTCATTCACCCATTTTCCTAAACTGGGTTGTTTTTATTACAGTTGAGTTTTGAGGGTTATTTTATATATTTTGGATACAAGTCCTTTGCAAATTATGTGATTTGCAAATTTTCTCCTGTCTCTAGTTTCTCTTTTTCTTTTCAAATAGTATAATTTATAGAATAGAAATTTTAAATTTTGATGCAGTCTGGATTATTTTTGATATGGGAATGTGTTTTTGTATTAAGTCTTAGATCTCTACATTTTAATGAAAGAAATTTTAATTTCATTAATAAATTTCATGAATGTTGGCCTGATGTCAAATCTTGCCTCTAATAAGCCAGTTGTTTACATTAAAAAAACTCTAAATAATCAATAAATATATTATTTTCTCCTAAACTTTGGACATATTTCATACAGAACAATTGTACAGACCCCTCTGATACTAACATTTGTCCCAGTTTCTTTGTAGTTTGCTGGTAGTGCTCTTTCTCTCTCCATAACATTTTCCCAGAATATTTTTATTCTATATTACTCTTTAATAAGCTATTAGTATAACCTATATTAATGTTTTAATATATTATATATCTTTTCCCTTTATATAACAATGCTATCTCTAGAAAATTAATATGGTATTTCAAATTATGATTTGTTGCATTGGAGGAGAATAATGCTCTCATTGAAGACAGAAAAGCTGCATAAAGTAGGTTTTGTTTATTTATTTCTAATAATCTGTTTGAAAGCACCAGCTTTGAGCTAGCAAGGCAGTCAGAACCTGATGTGACGTGTTCTAGAGAGAAGCACATTAAAGTAAGTCAACTTCCTATTGCCAATGAGAAAAACCTCAATGCATTTTATAGGTCTTGGCATAGACAGGCAAGAGAGTAAGCAGCTAGGCGTTAGGCAATGATAACAGGTAGAGAAGCCGTTAAAATTTTAGGTGATTTTAAGGTATTGTGAGACCAAAATAACATTTTGGGGTTGCCAAAATAATTAGAATTTAGGAGGCTAAGATCTAAAAGAGAAGGGAATTGCAGGGCAATGAGAATGATATTCAACATAGGTTTTCTGCTTTAATCACTTGCAATTAACATCCAAAGGGCATTCCTAAATAGCCAAATGCAAAGGAGCTGAAAACACATATAAAGTTTTGATAATCTTATATAAGTTCAAGGGATATAAAATTTTTAATTCAGACTCAACCAAAAAACATGGGCTAGGTGGTAAGAAATGCATATAATCCTCAAACTCAGGAGGCTGAGGCAGGTGAAGAGCAAGTTCAAGGCTCACCCCAGTGACTTAGTGAGACCCTAGGAAGCTTAGTGAAACCCTGTCTCAAAATGAAAGATTGGACTGGAGTGGTGGCTCAGTGACTAGAGTGCTTGCCTGCCATGTTTGAAGACTCAGGTTCAAACCCCAGCACCACATACACAACTAAGTGCCAGAGAAACGAAGACCAGATTAAATAAAATTGATTCTTTCTTCCTCTTTCTCTCACTCTCTCCATTTCTCTCTTAAAATAAAATAATAAAAGATATAAAGGTCTGTAGATGTGAGTCATGGGTAAAGCACCCCTCAGTACTAAATCCTCAGTACTAAGAAAAAACCCAAACTAAAACCCCCCAAAACAAATTCAACCAAAAAGTAGGATCCTAAAAATCACTCCAGGTTATCCAGACTCCAGAAAGTTACAGAGCTAATAGGAATAGGGAAAAACAGAAATAAACATATTTTTTCAAAGACTGAAAAACAGCTTTGAAAAAACTAAAGTCTGGATTGTATTGAGATAAACCACTGATCTACTGCCATTGAGTGTATAGGGTTAAGTCTTTCTGAGGGAAGGTCCATGGACCTACAGTATTTTGTATATAGTAATTGGCATCCAATAAAAATTAACGTAAAGTTTGTGATTTAATGATTGTATAATTATCTCAATTATATTTCAGCCTGAATCCATATTCCTTGTAATATGACTTTGTTGATCAATATTGACAAAGTAAATCTCCCTTCATTGTAATAAGTTTGTCCTTGAGATTAATTTAATTGTGATTGATAAAAATATATTAGAAGTGATAATGTATCAGTTTCAAGTTTAGGATCCAAAAAATATGTATGCATTTCTTCCCCTTCCTCTCTCTCTCTATCTCTCATCCCTGTCAGCACCAAATGCCAAATGAATAACCTGGGCTAATATA